>BEXV01000647.1:56477-72093 GCA_003118195.1 Hemicentrotus pulcherrimus
AACCTGTCTACAAAGACCACCTGTCTACAAAGGCCACTTTTTGTGTTTCCCTTGGGTGGTCGCTATAGACAGGTTTGACTGTACATGTATCTACATGTAAATCATCATGTGTAATTATACATTTTAGTAAATAGTGTCATCTTGCGAATCATGAATTATGAATATATACATGTACATGTAGTTAAGAATAGTTTGAATTTAGAAATGAGTGTGACTGTGTGTGAACCAATTGGCTTAAAGCATGGTATCCCTGTATAGGGAATCAAATAATTTACATGGACTTGTACAGAACTGATTACTAAGCAATATTTTTCTCTCGAAGTTTGTGTCAGCGTTTTACTGTGAATGCTGGAGGCCAAATGGTCCCATTGCCTTGAATGAAAAACCATGTGCCGTAATTTGGAAGAAGAAATATTTTGGAATAGAAGGAAATTGCACCTATTACATGTACATACATGTATAGACGTTGTTATTATGGCCTAAAACGCTTTACCCGCCTCCCTTTTTGTGTTTAAATGTTTGGTTTTTTCCTTCTATTTTTGGTTTGACCATATGCAATATATATACTTGCACCATGTTCATAGTGAAATACATGCATGAGCAAAAAGACCAAAATTCAATCTAATTCCAATGCATAACTCCACGTGGCAAACACAATATTTGAGACGAAGTTTCTGTACTCACAAAATCATTTTTTTCCCAAATTGGCATCAGTTTTACTACTTTTTATGATATCTAAAACATAGATTCTTAGGTGCATTATTGTGGTAGTAAGAAAATTCTCTGCAGGAAAAATGTGAGTGTTGCAAATTTTGGAAGGACCATTGTCCTTCTATTGATACAGATCTTAGTTTGAGTAAAAGCAGAAGATGAGCCGAAGAACAAAGAGAAATCAATGAAGTCTTAAAGAATAGAAAATAAGATGCCAATAAGACAATGATGAATCATGAATGTTGAAAAGTCAAGATCTTTATATTGTTAGTAAACTCTCTGTACAACGACAGCTCTTTAACCTTTTGTTGAAGCTCTGTTGTATTTTAAAATCATTTGCTTGTTGGTGCTGTGCACAAAACAAAATACATCTCAACTTAATTAATGCTTCATATTGCATGGCAATACTTTACACTTCAGATCTTCATAATATTAATTAAATCTGTACATTGACAGCTCTTTAATCTTTTTTTTTTTTTGAAGCTCTGTTCTATGTTAAAATAATTTGTTTGTCGTTTGCTGTGCACAAAACAAAATAGATCTCAACTTAATTAATGCTTCATATTGCATGGCAATACTTTACACCTCAGGTTTGTGTTAGCTCACACTTATTTCAGTCTTTTGCTGAATGATCCATGTGTTGTAAGAATTGTTATATTGTCCTGTTATACTAGTCACAAGGGTAAAAGTAGTAAGGACGATTAATATCAACATTGAGTTAAATCATGAATTTTTAATCTGTTAAATTTACTTCACTTCTGTTATGTCTTTAAAGTTTAAGAAAGGAGACAGAATTGACCAACCCAACAATTTGGTACAGACAGGTTTATTTCAGAGCACTCTTTTAGTAAAGACATGTGAGAACCAACAAAAATTCTGCTCCATAATGTTGTTATGCACGTTAGCTTATTTCGTATTCATAGGTGTTGACAATGGAAGCATGTGACTTTGCTATTCTCAATATACTGGAGAAGTGCTCTTGATCAGAAATTGCAGAACATTTAGAGACATAGATCACCGAAAGTTGGAGCAAGATCTGATAAAAAGTGAGGAAGTAATTAATTTTTGAATTTTGAATCAATCTATTAACAAAATTTAGTAACTTTGAGATGAATTTTACAAAGTCCTCTCCCATGTCCTCTGTGCTTAAAAAAACCCCTCAAATTTCTCTATTTTGTTAAGAAAATGTTTGATCATACATGCCTCGTCGCCCCATAGAATATGATCAGTGCACATATGTTTTTAAACATATTTGTATGACAATAGATAATTATGTAAGTTATAAAATTTGCTGTACAGAACAAATGAAGACGACATAGCGAGATACGTCATGACATTGCCAATTTGTGTTTGATTGAGCACAACTTCAACTTCAAAAAAAAATTATCAGATTTTGTTGCAACTTTTACTGATTTCTCTCTCTCATGTTTTTTGCTTTTGTTGAAACAAATTAAATATTAGAGTGGACTTCCTTTCAATGGAACACACATGTATAAGATTACATGATGCATTATCTAGCTGTAGAAGCAATTAAAACAAGGCAACAAGTATACAGGATCTGAAACAAAATTGGGTCAGCTAGGTCAAACATGCCCTGGGCTTACTTATAAATTATGTGCAAATTATATTTTTGGAAATATGTAGTTATCTTGTAGCTTGTAGTGATCAACTTTTGCAAATATAGCTCTATTGTGGTAAAACTGAAATCCATGAGGCTTATAGAATATGACTGTATAGTGTTGCTGAACTTTATATTTAATACTTGCTGAATAATGAATTTTGAAATTTGATTCATTCTGAATCTAATATTATTAAAAAGCACTTGAATATATCCTTTCAAAGGTAAGATGAATTGTGAAAGTCATGTAGAAGAGGAATTCTAAAACTGAATTGAAATCATGTTTAGTATTCAAAACATGTATTGATTCATGTTTAAATTGGAATAATTCCTTTATATTTTTGGGGAGTAACATTTGTTCTCTGGTGTGTATATAATTTGTTATATTTTATATGGTTTATTTACAGTTGACTCTGTTTGTCTTTAACTCATAATTGTTTAGGTGGGGGCAATTAACTTTGTGCATTATGTTATTATTGTTTTATTGATTATATTATGCCAGTTTGATCCGTATTGTTTTAATTTATGCCAATTTGACATCCTCATAGTTTGAAGCTATCCCCCCCCCCCCATTAATAAATGAGTGCATTTTCTGACCATGATATGCATTGCTTTAATGTACATACATGTTATCATACACATACCTTTTTTGAACTTGAGAGATGTGGGGAAAATAGTTTTGCAAATTATACGCAACCTCTATGTTCATTGCAATTTTATGTTAATTTTCAATCTAATACTGTGTATTTTGTAGAAAGGAATTAATACCCCCCAAAAAATATTTACCTTGGGGTAGGAATATATGGAGGTTTTAATTATGGTGACAATACTAAAACAATTGAAATATAATGATAGTTGTTGTCTTTAATATACCGGTATGTGTCAAAGTTAAGTTTAAAAGTATTGTAATGAATTATATATAAGCTATTAGTTGGTTTTCATAAAGGTACTCAACTTAAATTCATTCAATTGAAATCTGAATTAAGCCTTTTCCTATACCTACCTTAGGGGCAATTACTATTTCAGTATGAAATTTGCCTCAAAATGCAATTCAAGTTTAACTCTGTCATCATTATCATCATCAACTTCAGGTGGCACTGTAAAGCGCTGCTGTGCCTGGTCTTCACAAGAGCACGCCATGCAACTCTTTCACCTGCCATTTGTGTTGCACCTTTCATTCCTTGTCCTAACTCTGTCAGTGAACTTCATATCTTGATTTCTCAAAAGTGTGCATACCTTAATACCTTAAGTACATGTGGATGGAAAGCTCTGATTTGTAGCAGTGTAATGCAAATTATTTACATGTTTGGTATCGTAAAAGTTATATATAGTTCTGTTCTTTTGGCACTTGGAAGTCATTTCGCTTTCTTGCATTTTGGCAAGGATATCATGAGTCTTTCGATAGGTTTCAGGTGGCCTTTTGTCGGTGTGACAACATTTGTACAACTCTGAGCCCTTAGTCACAGAGAATCGACTCTCCTAATTTTGTATCTATATAAAATAGAATGTTATTTTGATGTATGTATATGTGGGCTGTTTGTATTTTATGAGAAGATACTAATATATGACTGTTAAATGAATATCAAAACTATTTGAACACAATATCACCCGCTGAGAGCTAGAAGGGTGTTAGCTGTAAATTTTAAATTTTTGAATTTGTATAAGATAACGCCCTTCTAACGCTCAGCCATCAGCTTTTAATGCTATTGCTATAGAGAGCTTAGGCCTGTAGAACCCAATGTATTACGCCCATATTCATGAAAAGCAGACTGAATTAAATATGGCTTCATTTAATGGTCTATTTATTTGTGGAGCACCAGTTGTCAAGCTCTGTAGTCCATAATTATTCTGTAGTGAAATTAATCATTTTCTAAACTGATAACAAAAATGATTTTATGTTCTAAAACCTTATTTATTCATTTAGGGACAGAATTATGATGATTTTTATTGGGCAAAGAGGTGTACAGTTGGTGCTCCATAAATCAGAAGATTTCCTGTACCTATTTAGTCAGGGTTTAAAGAGAAGGTTGAGTTTCGGGGAGAGATAAAAAATAATTTGTGTGGAAGAACATCAGAGAAAAAATGTTCCCTGGAAAGCATGGCTCTTTAAATGCCTTCATATGCTATATATGACAATAACAGCTTAAAAAATGAGGCCCGATTTTTATGCCACATGCTTGTGCAGTGCCATATACATCTTTCTGTGAACAGTGCTTGTTACTTTACCAAGACTGGGCCACATTTCGTATCATTTTGATGATTCCAGAACCTTGCAGTACACACCAATACTTACATGAGGGACTTTTAGATTTGCACGTCGACATAGTGGTCTGCTCGGACGTCCTTTTAAGGCACTGCTAGTGCCTTAATAGGACGTCACACGTAGCATTCCACTTTGTCAAAGGGTAAATCTAAAAGTCCCTATGATCAACTTTTTTAGATCGATTCCACACAATTTCTTCCACAATGCAATTGCATGACCAGAACTTAGCTTTATCTTAAACTCTCAACTAATGTCAAACATGATCACAACGACTTTCAGGAAATCAATCTAAGGGCAATTTGTTTCAGTACTCTATTGTATTGCCTTTTATAAAAATAACACGATCGCACCAATTTTTGTGAGGTAAACTCCCGGCCAAGTTTTCTATGTCCCATAAAAATCATGATCGAATTGCATATCACGTCATATGCTCATTTCAACAGGTGACGCATTTGGCTATTGAAATTGCCTTAATTTCGGTTGATTTCACCTTCATTAATGCTATCATGATAAATTAAGCCAGATTATATTATTACAAATACGTCATCACAATGTGCGGACATTGCAAAAGACGATTCACAAGGCTATTAAATTTACCTGTGGTTTTTTTCTGGAGAGTCTTCGCGATCATGTTTGACACTTTTATGAATATTGGCTTATTTACATTTGTACTTCTCAAAGGGTCGTATGCTTGTGAGCAATGGGGTGGAAAATGTTTTGATGAAAAACTCTCAGGTATGGTGTAGTTGTGTTGGCAGAGAAATATCACCTGGGGGGTGTTTCACGAAGAATCTAAGTTGAACTTATCTCTAAGTTGGACTTAACAATTATGGAAAGCCATTAGCATCCTTGGAAATATTTAGTAAAAGTTATTTTAAAAGGCATGAAATGTTGATTTAAATCATTCATATTTGAGATTTCATGTTCTTGATATGGATTTTATGAACAGCCTACAAAAGGCTCTCCATAATATTAAAGTCCAACTTAGAGTTAAGTTCTACATATAATCTTTGTGAAACACCCCCCTGGAGAGAGCCAGAAGGGTGTTATTAAAGGTATAAACCAGTGTTGGAAAATGCTCCCCTCTCAAAAAATGAACTGGAAGCTCTTATATTATTACCAATCATGTCAAAAAATATATTTTGATTGAAACGTGATGATACAAATTTTGCTGGGAAATAGCCTTGTAATTGATATTTGGTAAATTATTATATCTATCCAGACTGGATAGATATTGCATGGTCCCATATACATCTATCTGTGTACAGTGCTTGTAACTTTACCAAGACTGGGCCAAATTTCTTATCATTTTGATGATTCTAGAACCTTGCAAAAATCTGGCTGCCGAAATCTTGGAACTCGCAGGCAGCGCTGCCCGAGACAACAAGAAATCTAGAATTTTTTAAACCTTTAAACTCTGTGTCGAAGCATATGAGTTAACGCCCTTCTGCCTCTCAACAGGCGATATACTCCATTCTCCATGGTGACGAGGAGAACCAATATATGTATTCTAGGGGGAATGAATGAGCCTTTTTCTAATTCTTATGATGACTATGTTTGTATTTTTATTTTTTCATACTTCAGGTGTATAGAGGTGATCTGTTTAACAGTACTTTCTCAATGACTTTTTCTTTGAATTTGCTTTTCAATAAACCTTTTCAATTTAATGGATGAATGTACATGTTTTATCATTTGTAATACCAATTTCATAATTATTTTCATGAGAGTGGTATTCACCCGGCCCCCCCACTCAGTGTTATTTAGGGTACGCATATGCTCGTTCCCTTTTTTTGAAAACACCCCCTATCTGAGGACTGCCAACATTTTCGAACCCCCCTTTCGCGGGCTTTTTGCGGGCTTTTCCTGCCTTAGAGACCCCCCTAAATCAGGAAAAATGCTCAATGTACCCCCCTAAATTTGGAATAATTTCTCAGGAGTCCAAAAAGATGAGAGAAAAAAAGAAAAAACACCCCCTTTTTAAAGAAATCTCCGGGTGAAAGTCAGATACACCCCTTTTTTCACAATTCTCGGGCCGGACTTTGTCGCACGAAAAGTACCCCTTTACCGGACATTTTGGCAACACGCATGCGGTCATTTCGACCCCTGAGTGGGGGGGCCGGGGGTATTCACCAATATCATCTCCTTTGTTTCCTCATGTTTTCTTCTTCTCCCTTCATTCTTTTTCTCCCTTCTTTATTCTTCTCCCTTCATTCTTTTTCTCCCTTCTTTATTCTTCTCCCTTCATTCTTTTTCTCCCTTCTTTATTCTTCTCCCTTCTTTCTTCTTCTCCCTTCTTTCTTCTTTTTTCATTTGCCTTTAATTCACTCAAGGATTTAAAGAACAAGATAAAGATAGAGAGAGAGAGACAGAGAAACAGAGAGAGGCAGAGGGTGGGGAGTGAGACACAATTCATGTACACACAATAAGAAAAATTAAAAATTAAAAATTAAAAAAATCCGGTACTGTTTCATCTTCTGTAAAATGGCAGCCTTTGGTCATTATCCTTCATTTGGGGGAAAAATAGTTTTCTTTGTTGCATTGTTTTGTATACCATTAACAAAAATATTTATATAAGTATGTAAATTACTGAGACCATTGTTGGAATATAATGGGCCAAACTCCCATATCCCTGCTTAAACCTGTTAATTGAACCAAAGCAAGGATACATAAAGTATGCTGAAGATTGGAAGAAGAACATTTAGCAAATGAATAAGAAGAGAATTAAGAACATCAATGAGATGAAAAACTGCAGAGAAGAAGAAGATGATGATAATGGAGAAGAAGTACTGAAGAAGAAGATTATGATGATAAAGGAGAGAACTGAAGAAGAAGAATGGGAAACAGAAAGAGGATAAGGGAAATAGAAGAAGAAGAAGAGGAAACGAGAAAAAAAAAAGTGAGAGAGATGAAGAAGGGATAGATAATTAAAGAGGAGGGAGGGAAATATAAGTTCACTGGGTTTTTAAAACCGGAAACTTGAGTGAACTGTGTTTTAAGTTTGAGATTCTTTTATGAACAAAATTTCAGGCCCTAAAGGACATAAACCTGTCTTGGAATGTTTGAAAGTTGCGGGTTTATTTTGGTGTTCTTGTTCCCCTCGACGGTGGAATGTATGCGCTATCAATTAATAATGGACGAGTCTTCTGTGACGTCACATCATAACAAACCAAGTTCATTAAATAGCCAAAATGGACGGCGATGAGCTGAGAGCCGAGATTTCTGGGGTTCCTTGCGCCCTTCCTGAAGATAAAATGAAGGAATTAGAGAGAGAAGCTATCATAAGGGCGAGAGAGGAACGTCTTAGGAGCATTCTGAGCCCAATCGAAGGCATTGTGATGAATATTCAGAGCCTTTTGGTGTGGGAAAATGCGCAACCGAGTGCCGTGTTGTTCGTCTGTGTGAACATCGTATTCTGGTGAGTGCACAATCTGTAGCTGTAATATTGTTGCATGCATGCACGAGAAATGTAAATCCATGCATGTGTGACCATGGCATAAACCATATTATAAAATGGCTCTAGTATTTTAAGCATCGTGATTGGTCAATACGCGTCACATGACATGCAGAAATTTTTGATGCAAGCACGGTTTTGCAAAATGAGTGCAGAAAAAGCGCAACAAAAAGTTATATTGCACGTTACCATGGATATTTAATGCGCGCGCGTACGTGTAGTATAGCTGCGCCTACGCTCCCTCGATCTGCATTGTATTTTATGTAGGCTACGCGTAGCTAATTTGTACGCTCCATCCCCAGCGCAGCATACGCGTAGCTTAGCTCTAGTTAGGTAGCTAGAGCGGGGTAGTATTGTAGAAAGCAAATTTTTATTTTACTTTTGCCTTGGATTTAGATCTAGACCCTAGGCCTGTTTTGACTTTGGGATTTTATAATGAAGCCAAGAATTTCTGCCGTCTAATGTATAGACTCGTCTGTAGACCACCTTGGATTTTATTTTTACCCAAAGCAATGAATCCCGTGGACTTTTTGGTAAGCTTGCAACTCTTACTAGAACCAACATAACTCTAGATCTAACTCTCGTACTAAGTTTCGTAAACTCTAACTAATTAATACTTAGATCTAGACTCTAAGATGATTTTTTTTTTTTGTGTGTCGCTATTTTATAAAACAAATAACGCACTTGACCCTGTCGTGCAAGACGTTAAATGCAGTGTTCGCTCGGTTTCTTCAGATGGTTCGCACTGTGAACTCGCCACAAGTGGCTCGTTGCACAGAGCGGCACCAATCTAAAGAAACCTCGCGCGTACTGCATTCACCGCTATTGCACTCAGAGCCGTGCGTTATTTGTATAATGAACGATAGTGAATGATGAATGAATAGTATTCATGTAGCCTACATGTATGTATCCAATGACTAAGAGTAAGACTCTAAAGTGCACACATATGTGAATCATGACGTAAATTGTACATGTTACAAGATGATAAGGGACTTTTAGATTTGCGTGTGACTTCCATTCAAGGCAGTGCATTAAAAGGACATTGACCGTAGCCATCCCCATTGCCTTTGTGTGAATCTAAAAATCCCTAATGTCTTACTAAGGAGCCCGAAAAGACGGGTGAATACAGCCTACAGGTAGTACAGGTGAACAGGGTGAATGTTTAGAATTAGCAACATGGGTCATGGCATAGATTTCTAGACCTAATATTTATTCTTATTTGTTCACACCTGCCGGCTGTGCCTGCGGCCATCTAGCGCTTTAATTGTTTAAGTTTAATTTAGCTCGCCCCAACGTTCTACTTCTAGATAGACTAACCACACCTTGACCTACATGTAGGGGCTGTTTTTCAAAACCGTCAAAAGTCCAAATTCCTGTCTAACTTCCTAGACATCCCATCGAAACGTGTGTTAAAAATAAAGAATTAACATGATTTCTATGGGATGTCCACGAACTTATGACTTGTAACGGTTTTTGAGAAACTGTCCCCAGGCCAGGCCCAGCGATCATCAAGTCAGCAACACAAAATAGTGGTCAATGCTTATGAGTGACGCCTATTTGCCTAACCCCTAATACCGTAACTCTGTTGATTCTGTTAGTTTTTTTTTTAAATTCATTACATAAACAGTGACATCTTTAATCTTACGAGAGTTCGCGATGCAGACACAAAATGCAAATGCAGAAAAAAAACAGATTTTGCGTTGCAAATTTGATACTCAAGTCTTTACGATAATACTAACGGTAATAGCAATTTATTTGGCGAATGAAGGCGGCACACGTACACAATTCGCTGAATTTAGTGAACTTATCGCTATTACCATACATGTACATGTAAGTATCAAATTGGCAAGGCCAAAACAATTAAACAAATTGAAATAGAGGAACAAAAATTATCATCAAGTCATTCTGCAGTTGACTGCTTCAGTTCTTCAGGGCCAGTGGTTGATTTATTTCATCTTATTTTAATTATTTTATGTAAGTGTGTGTGCTTAGGATTTTGTGGTTTCAAATTGTATGATATACATGTAGTCTAGATCTGCATGTACACGTATGTGTACATGAAGATGTACATTGTACATGTACATGTACATGTAGCTGCATTTTTCCGATTTTACTGTACATGTTAACGTTAATGTTAATGCAAGCTTGTGTTAATGAGTGTGTAAGTGACATGAGGCCAAATTCAAACGTGCAATTCATCTTATTACTGCCAAACATTAAGCTAGTGTTTTTTAAAAATATAAATTGAATTGAAGTGCTTTGCAGTTTGCATGGTTCAAGGCAACTTTATGGTCAAATATCATTCAGCCTTTTAAACACATACATAATACTGTAAACATTACACACACTAGTAACCCCTTTTTTGTCACCAACAGCATACACATGAACAGTACATAATGACTTCAGATCACTAATTGAGATGCAAATATAATCTTATTCATGTATTTTTTTTTTTAAATCAATTTTTGGCTTGTCATGTGTATCAGAACATCAAAGTGTCAAACTCAATTACAAATTATCAATCATGGTGATATTTTGGGCTTGTTATGAGAGCCAAGATTGAATCTTGACTCAAGTTGTTATTGTTTTAATTTAGACCTTGAATAAAGGAAATCACATGGTATGCTGACTCATAAAAACATGAGCTTCCTGAGTCAGTCGGTCGGTCTGTCGGTGAGTTGAGGTACCATGCAGATCTTCTTGATTACAGGTCCATGGGTTGATCTAAATATAGAGACATTATAGCATTGTTGCCATGATCTTTGTCATTACAACCCCAGAATTTATGTGTTCATCTAAGGGCCCTTCTTTAGGTGTATCTTGTGTCAACATAGTAATATATTGAGGGTAACTGGGGGGGGGGGCAGTTAATGTATTTGTAGTTTTTCATGGATGACACTAGACCCCCTTAGAAATACATACAGTGCACGTGTGAACATGTATCCTTTTATTCATTCATTCATTCATTCATTCATTCATTCATTCATTAGTTTGTACACTCGTTCCTAATTTGTTCATTAATTTGTTTATTCATTCATTCATTCATTCATTTGTTCATTCATTCATTTGTTCATTCATTCATTCATTCATTCATTAGTTTGTAAACTTTGTACACTTATTCCTTTGTTCATTAATTATTAATTTGCATTCATTCATTTATTCATCCATATAGGTATACATGTATATCTTTCCAACATGTACACGTAGGTTGGATTCTGTACAAATCTTGACTCTTTGTGTCAGTAAAGTTATTGAACAGTACATTTAGACACTATCTGTAATTCATTATTAAGATGTACATGTACATGTACAAATGTACTATACAACACACATTTTGTGCATTTCTTTATAGTTTTCCAATCAGCACATGAACATTGTACATGTTCATGTAAATGCAATATTTGTTCAGATTGTCTCTGTTTACATGTACAATACATGTGTATGCCCCATCCTTGAATGTTTATAGCAGACATACTGTACGGTTTATAAACCAGGAGTATCATGAATAGTATCATGAACAAATAGAGAAATCTATAAATCTACATAATTATACTGTAAGTAGTACTCTGCTTTGAACTTTTATTCAAACAAACTATTGGCACTCTGCCAGGTGTGATACAGAGATAAAACGATTTATAAACATAATAGACCATCACTTTGCGATTTATATAGCATCAGATTGGTACAGATCTAGGTACAGGTGTACATGTATATGATTTGTTTTAGCCAGAAGGGCATTACTGTACATGTATGTCAAATGTTATGGTTATATGTCTTTCTGGCTCCCAGCTGATAGTGTCAGTAATTATAACCTGCCAACCTTTAAAAGCAAAAACCAGGAATCTCTCAAGGCAGAATTTTGAATATACATGTAGTTTATTTTGTATACATTTCACACAAAATATTTCAGAAAAAGAGAGGAATCTAGGTCAGGTTCAAAACAATAGACTAAAAGCCAAAAAATAGGAATCATTCATCCAATATAGGAATAGTTGTACATGTACATATTGTGCAGCTACAGTCTACTTTTTGTACAATAACAATTCAGTTACAAGTGTGTATTGAATCATGCGTATACATGTACTAGTAGAATCTTTGTTTACGTTTTCCCCAGCCAGTGAGCAACTGCTTACAATCATCATGGGTTGTGTGTGGGCGGATTTTAGGTGTGTCTGGCTGGTTGTCTAGTCTCTTGGGCAGACTTTATTGGGTCAATGGTAAAAGTTGTATTGCAGACTTGTTTGCAGTGCTACAGTACAGTGTATTTACTTCTGTACATGTAATTCTGAAAACAAAGGTGTGATCACAAATTGGCAGCTCTGTGACGCTCTGTAATTTCAAACCAAAGTATCACCACTTCTTTTCCTGGAACTGCACTGACACATGTAGACAACATTTTACAGATGATCCTTCTGCCTGTTGTATACATTTTGTTTTTGGTCAGAAGTAACACAGCTAGTACCCTTTAATACAGGCTTATCTCTTCATAACAATCGAAGCTGATTTACATATAACTGCACAGGCTCAGTTGTTATACTGTTGATTGTTTACAGATAACAGATTCAAGATAGGGTAGATGTTGTAAATTGCAGATATGTTGTATTAAACAGTGCTCAGGGGCGGGCTTGAGCTTAATTTGTTCAAAATCTGGCATAAAAGAGGAAGTTATTCTGACTTTGATCTCAGACCCAGGGTCAGGCTTTATTGAATTAGTAAATTACTAGACCCAGAGGTTCAGGTTTGTTTGTTAATTGTATTATTAAGGGCCTTAAGAATGATAATTTTGAGCTCATTTACATGTAACTGTCTATGACTCTAAGGGTGCGTTTATCATCCCTTTTCCGGCCTAGAATCAGCATTTTCAAACGTGTTTCAGGCAAATTTGCATAGTGATAAACGCAAGCCTGTTTTCAAACATCTTTAGATATGGGTATATTGAAACGTCCCAAAATTGTGTTTCAAATGTGAGAGATGATATTAAAACATAAAGGTGCTTTGAAACACACATACATCTCCGACCATCCCAGGTTAATTTCCGGTTCAGACTAAACCAGTACTTTTCGGTACATGAACATGTACATGTACATTAGGTCTTATCTTTATGTTGTTTTTTGGGAGCTTTTTTTAAAGTTTCCAGTTCAAATTAATTGCTGACTACTTGGTACTCTCATGTCATTTTTCTTTTCTTTCTTTTTTTTTTCTTCTATTTTTTTCTATTTTTTTGTTATGTTTGTTTTTGTATTTTGTTCATGAATTTCAATTTTTTTAGCAATGAGTATTGATTCATTGTCATGTATTGAACTGGGTATTTATAAATGTTCATTGTATTTGTGGTGCTCAATTGTTCTGTATGTATCGTACGTGTACATTGTACATGTACATGTATACTGTAGCATCAATATGGTTGAACAAAATGAAAAAACACAGCTGTGTAAATGATCAAGGCCAAATGACATTTATAATCCCCTCTTGATTACAAGTACCGGTACTTCTTTTCCAGTATTGCATAGCATTGAACTTTAGAAGAGCATATACTGTAGAGCTTCAGATTGAACTTTGATTGTTTTTTGCCCTTCCCCTCTCAAAGAAAAAAACATTTCTCTGAAGTTTTTAGACTGCATGAATTTATCTCTCATTGCACTTATGTCGATGTTGTACAGTGAGAGAATACACTACATGTTGTGTAGTATAGTTTACTCCAGACATAATCCTCTTTATATCCAGGAGGTAAACAATATGGGCTGTCTTGAATAAAGTCTAATCGAGTATTTATTATTCAGGATCTCTCATATCCTTTTCACTCTGTTATTATAGAAGAGGATTTTTACTCCAGTAATTTAGCTGATCAATGTATTTTTTTATTATTGACAATGTTGTCCATGTTATTTGTTCACAAATTGTTTTGAATTTTCGGTAAAGTCACAATAATCTTGTTCTTGTATTATTACTTGCAATTCACTATTCAGTCAAAGAATTTCCTAGTGAACTGGTTGAATTGTACAAGTTAATCTTAAAGCACTTGTAAATTTGTTTGGACTCGATGTGATGTTACATGAACATGACTAGTTTCACTAAAATTCCTTGACGTGATTTGACATTTTATTACAATAAGGCCTAAAATAAAAACTTGTTGTATTGCCCTTTGCGACCGACCCAAAAATCTGAAAATCTATGGTCGGCATTTAAAAAAAGGTTTTTTCTTTCTTAATGAATACAAAAAATGTATTTTGTTTGTTTAAATACCATATACCAGTAAATGCATACTGGGTAATATCAAATTATTCCCAAATTCTCACTTGTCTTCTGCACTAGTTTGAAAATCAAAAAAAAAAATATGAATGGAATGATGACGCTGAAACACATGTACATAAAAGCATTAAAAACTGAGAAACTTTAGCCAAAAGAGGGTGGGGAAATAAAAAACCCAAAACAACAAACAATCATTCAAATTGAAACATATCAGCCCAAAGAGGGCGGGAAAAAAAATATCCTACCGACCGACCCATGTTTTGGCACCTAAAGGGCAATACAACAAGTTTTTATTACAGGCCAAATGATGATGATAATGATGGCACCACATTTCTTTAGAAAATGAAATTACTAATATTAGAGGCAAAGAAAAGAAGATTTTCATCTCTTATGGTGTATTTTGTTTGTTATCATTGCAGGCTTGCTGTAACAACCAACCAGCGAGTTGTCTTCATATCTACCATGATATGCTTCATAGTGATGTGCATTGAGACCTTCCGGTTCAGGGTGTGGCCTAAAATGCTAGGTATTACAGATATAAATTGCTTCCCCCAAAAACTGTTTAAATGTACATATATTACCAATATGGGTATTGTAACCTTTTACAAATTGTATACAGATAGAATATCTTAAATTAATCTAAAAATATTAACATGGCATTTTGTGGGTCAACAGTTAAGAAGTATGAATAACAACCAATAATTAGGAGAGGAATTAAATAGTCTGCTCACAAGTCACTCTAGTGCTTATTAAAAGTGTATTTGAACTTGTAATATTTCTTCATAGAACAAATATTTGAAGCTCATATATTGTTGTGATATTCAAAATTTGAACACACAATCATACAGAGCAATCTATTTTCTGGTAATTGGTACACCTTGATTAGCCTGATTGAACTGGTAGTCACGTGTGTCGGCTTCCAGTGTAATCAGACTACTATCCTAAATCTGTAAATTGTCTTAAATTGCATCATTATGGATGATTGCTTCAGCCAAAGTTTGTACATTTACTGATAAACATTTAAATTCTATTTTGAAAATATATATGCAACTTTTCATTGGGACTATTTTGTAGGAAGTATGATTGGAACACACTGTTTTTTGCTTTTGTTTTTATTCACAGTCAATCCAAAGAGATCTGATGAAGAAGAGTGAGTCATACTATCTTATCCATTTAATGAACCTTTTAGTGCAAAATAACATTTCAATGCCCCTTTGCTTTGTCTTTTCATCAAAAGTACTACACTGAGTGTTTGAATTAATGAATAAAAGATGAGCAGAAAGTAAGAGCTAAATTACCGGGGAGGAGGGGGGGGGGGGGGGGG
>BEXV01000647.1:76846-87131 GCA_003118195.1 Hemicentrotus pulcherrimus
AAAACATATTTTGAAGAGGAAAATTGTTGTAATTGATCAGTAAGGCTTTCCCTTCGCAATGATATGAATTTTGCATCAATTCAAATCACTTTTGCTTCTTGGTGTGACTTCTTTAAAGAGAAGGTTGAGTTCTGGGGAGAGATAACTAGTAATTTGTGAGCGTTATCATTGTTTTTATGCAAGTGTGGAAGAACATCAGAGAAAAAATGTTCCCTGAAAAGCATGGATCCTCAAATGCCTTCGTATTCTAAGTATGACAAGTAACATCTTATAAATGGGCCCCGATTTTAATGCCACATGTTTGTGTAGTCCCATAAACATGTTTATGTGTACAGTGCTTGTTACTTTACCAAGACTGGGCCAAACTTATTATCATTTTGATGACTCCAGAACCTTGCAGTACACACCAATACTTACTCAACTTTTACTGATCGACTCCACACCGTTTCTTTCACAATGCAATCGAATGACTAGAACTCAAATTTATCTTTAACCTATTGCCTACTGGAACCGGATGGCTCATATATTAAACCTATAGGAAATGTGAGATTTAGTAGTAAATGGGTATGTATATCTCGATGCACCTGACTAGTTGCGATCAACTTCTCTTCCATGTTGAAAGTAGGTTTTCTTCTCCTTGGCTCAATTGACCACCCTCTGCTCTTATAACACTACTTTATAGGTCGCAGGAGATCCTCTCGCAACCCAGACGGTGATGAGGAAAGCAGCTCAGACAGCGAACTCAATGAATTCTACCCCACGCCGGGTCCTGCAGTTGATGCAGCGTTATCTCACGCGTCACGTGTGATCGGGGCCACCCCTTCCTCCAGCTGCCTCGGAACCCCTACCTATGGATTTGTTGGAGATCTTATACCCAGGGGAGGCTCTGTAGAGTTTACAGATGATGGTATGTTCTATGCTGACAATTTTTTATTTTATCTTGGGGGCTGTTTGCATTTGTTGAGAGTCTGAGACAACTACCTTGGCTCGGGTATAAAAGGCTTAAAGGTAATACAAAGTTTTGGGAAATTTTGAAAACTGGCTGGTTAGTGATAATCTACAATTTTAATATATTTGGATGCCCCTGTGGATGAATTATAAGCACTAGAAAATTAAGCCCCTAAAACACTTCTGGTTTTGAGATAAATTCAATATAAAAATTTACCAGTGCTCCCGGTAAATTTTGTGAAATTTCAAATAGCGCTTACAGCAAAACAATGGCAGCTGCGACCATGACAATCTCAGAATAAGTAAATGTGATTTATAATTTCCAAACAGGAAAAGCCAGTAGGTCGATTTTAGTCAAGAAATATAGCTAAATTAATATATTGACCTTGAGAGGGAGCTATACAACATACACAGTTTATTTTTACAATTTCATCACTTTAGACTCGATTTCAACCGCGCCAACAATCATTGACTATTGTAGGATTGCATTTGTTTCCAATATGTTCATTTGAGCCAAAGTCATGACCCCATACCAAAACTTTGTATTACCTTTAAGTGATGTAGGGCAGATTAGTTGATACTGGCTTATCTTTCACACATACCCAAGCTTCATAAAGGAAATAACAATTTTTGACTTCCAAAGGAGTCAAAGTCTGATACAATTTTAAACAAATTTGGATATATTACTGGAATGTCTTTTTCCTAATTGAATGTATTTATAAAAGAAGAATATAATCGTTCATATCAAACATTCTTAAATGCCTGCAATTGGTTGGCATGAAATTGCAAATTTCTATTTGATACTACCATGATTTGGAGCAAGATTTCCTCCACCCCACTGTATTTCAAGTGCATTACCTTTACCTATTTTACATCTGTGTCATCGGTTACAAGTTTGATGGAAATTACTTGTTAATTCTTTATTCATACTTTGCAGAGCTGAACACAGACAATGAATCCACTAACCTATTAGTAGGGTTGAATGAAATGCCGTCATTTCAAGATCGGGCTCTGGACCCAAGTGGAGATGAGCTCGATTCAAGGTCAGCAGGTAACGTCATAGATGGTAACACAGGTAATCCTGGACAATTACGACCTCCATCAGAACTATTCGGTATGTCCACAGACGATGACTTTGGTGACCATGAATTAGACACTCCTGAATCTCCTCTGGATGAACTTCTGCAGCCTCGTGTCCAAGAAAGGCAAACTCTCACCTCCTATTTAGCAGCTGAAGCGATCGGTCAGCCCTTGCCACCGGCCGCTGCTCAACTACTCTCGCAAACCGTCGCAGCTGTCATGTCAGAAGCTGTTACCTCATTAGCCGAGCTAGGCAATCCCACCGCTGCCACCGGTGAGAAACAATCGGTGAAACAGAAGCATCCCACGTTGCCCGTGAAATCCGTTCAGTTGACAGGTCCTACAAACTCTGATGCAATACCAAGTGGTCTTACCCCGTCCCCGCAGTCGGAAGAGGAGCTGGCTGAGTTTGAATTGCTGGATAGCTCCGAGCTGGACAATGTCAGTAGTCCGACGACGGAAGAAGAGAAGTCACCATCCACCGAGAACAGTCCTGGAGCCATCAACGCTGGCATCACCTACCTGTCTTCCTTATTCTCCAGGAGAAAATAGGACTGTATCACTCCACTTTGTTTAAGAATCATCATATCATGCAAGGAAACGTCGTATGAATTAATCAACCAAGAGAAAATATCATGTGATCAACTGTATTACGTTACATTGTTTTAGTATCATTATATCCTGCAAGGGACCATCAGATGAATTTATTCATGATTTTAGAGAGAGAAGATGATTGATTGTTTAAATTCACATGCAGTTAGAATCATGTTATTGTGGAAAAGAAAGTCAGATGATTTAATTCACCAGAAGAAAATACAATGTGATTGACTATATTAGTCCACATCATACTTAAGTCTTTACAGAGGAAAAGTTCATTCACCTAGAGGAAAGAGGATGTGGATGATGAAATCACATGATAAGAATCATGTTGATCTTAGATTTGTTGATTTTAAAGGTGAAAAAGCAGTGTCGTTTTGAAACCCTTCTTTGCTATTAAAGCAGTCGCACAATATGCACGCATGCTGATATATACGAGCGTAATCTTTATCCTGCTAGATGGGGAAAGGTCTCGGCAATATACAGAGAAAGTAAAAAGAAAGAGGGTTTAGACCGTTAGATACAGTTTCATTTTGGTATAGCACACATTTTCATAGATCCTAGCGCGAGATATCTCAGTCACCATTGTCAACGGGTCAAAGAGGAAGTGAATTACTGGGAACACTGTCCTGGCCCCAGTGGGGTCACTCAATGTGACTTCTGGACCGGATGACTGTTACCAAAATTGCGGAAAAAGGGGTCATTTTCAAGCAATGTCTGCGGACAAAATATTCCTCGAAATAAAGAAAATAGGGGTGCACAGGTGTCCTCGAAATTGATAAATAGGGGTCAGGAAAAGGGAAGAGATAAAACCAGGGAAGAAAAATTCTTGAAGCCGAGTCTCGTCCTTGAAATATGGTAAAATAGGGGTAAATTTGAGAAAGTGTCCCTACAATCTTATAAATAGGGGTATTCCAAAAGAAGTTTTTGTCCTTGTTTTGACGTAAAAAAGGGGGTTAAATTTCACAAAATGTCCTTGAAATTGACTGCAAAAGGGGGTCATTTGCATTTGTGGTAACGGTCATATGTGTCACCCTCTGTGGGGGAGTGACCCCACCGGGGTCCCGGCTGCTGTATACAGTTGTATTTCTGTGATGTCATATGGCATATGCATGTTATGTTGATAAACAAGTGGAGTTCGATAGAGGGAAAGTGGGATCAAGTAAATTCAATAATGTTCTCGTCTTGAGAAAAGGCCAGTTTCTATAGTCCCATCCTCCATATGCTATTTAAAAAGCCTCTCTTTGAAATCATGTTATCATGATTGCATTCAAAGGTAAATTGTAACTTATATAGATAACACAAAATTGTGCATTTAAAAAAAAGAGATATATATCAGCACAAATCCAAATTCAGTGGTCACTGGGTGCAATTTAACGACCAATCAAATAAAGAAACGAAATATTGGCAATTCTTTATACTTGTCGGCATTTTAGATTTAAATAATGATTCTTAAATTTTAATTTAAAAAAATTAATTTATTAAATGTTTTATCGATCATGACTATTTAAAAGAATGTATGTTGATATTTTAATATTCAGGGAATCGATAACTCTTAATATATTAGCCCACTTTCTGAGCGAACATATTGGAGAATCAATGAATTCAAAGGTAAAACTAAAATTCATTTGCTTGAAGACTTTCTTGATGAATTGAACTGAAGTAAAGAGGATTTGGTATAACGTGCTTTAGTGTTTAGGTATTTATTCTGTTATGTGTACACAGGGAAAGTGGGCTTTATGCTTATGATATTTACAGTAAAGGATAAGAAATTGAAGTTAATTCAGGAAAAAAAAGTAAACTCTGCTATCTAAATCTCAGACAACATATAATGTGTATGAAATAACACTACTACATGTAGAAGATGAGAATATCATTTTTGATACACTTGATAAACTTTGGTTTGAGACAAGGCAGTCATTTATATGATCATAACTACATAAACTCCAATGACAATTTCTTGATTGCTAAAAAACTTGTCATTATTAATACCATTTTCACCATGAAGTTTCTTCATGATTGATGCTGTCGATTTAACTGTAATTTGTAATGTTTACTTTCATAGCCCTTAGTTATCCTGCCGGCGCAAGGCGACGGATTGAGATTGAATAACAATTTGATGGAAATGTAGAGAAATATGAAACGTACATGTCTATGTTGAAGTGTGTTTTGACTTATCGTGTAGAAAATGCTGCATTTTTATTTTGAGCCATCGAGTGCTTTGTTCTCTTACCTGTATGTACATGTAGATGGTAGAATTCATACTAACGATTTTAACCATACATAATTCAGTATTTAGAAGTGATTTTTAGAACTTATGCTTTACCTCTCATAAAATAATCTGATTATTTTCTCAATATTTCATACTTGGATAGAAATATAATTCTTATCATTCTCTTTAAAATATATCTTGTTTATTCCCTCAGTAAAAATAATCATTTTACTAGAACACAGGGATGTTTTTCTCTCAATTTAAAATTTGTTAAATTTACCATATGACTACTTTCATGATCCATGTCGAATTGTGAAGTGGTGCTTTGTATTATGCCATCTACTTCTATTGCAAAGCACAGCCCACTTGTAATTTGGTAAAGAAATAAAGTCCTAATTATTTCTTTGAGAAGTTTTGTAAAATATGTTGGATGTTGTTTGAATAAGCTTTAAAGAGGTTTTTGCTTTATTTTAAGATAATAGATTGTTTATATTATTTATATTTTATTTAAATTTTATCAATATTGTATATTAGTGTTTGTATTGTAAATCAATATATTTTACCTCATCCAAATCTTTTATGATTTGTAATAGCAGAAAATACTCCTGATACATATATTTTAAAGCTTATCTGCCATAGTTTACAGGAGGGATTAGAACGCCCTGCAAGGTCACTGGACAGGTGGTTATCTCATCAACTCAGCTCTCAGTTAACATAAGAAAAAGAGGATGATGGGGGACCAATGGTCACCGATTAGGCACTGTTTGTTATATAGAGGGCGCAAGTAGCTACAAGTAATGCAGTGGGCCTTTAATGTATTACATGGGTTGATTTTAGAATGTGTATATTAGATTTGCTGTGTTACACTATTGTAACTTCTGGTAGAGGTTTTGTTCATTTTTATTTGCAATTATCAGATATTACACATCTGTTGAGGATGGCAGACATTTGAAGATTTATTTTGAACACTAATTTCATGTAAACATTTTATTTAACCAATAAGAAATCTCGCAAGAAATCAAAGCTTTTAATACAGGTAGTAAACTTCTCCCAAAATCAATTGAGTTCAACTTATCTATTCAACTCACTGGTATATATATATTTCTGTAATACTAAAGTCCATTTTAGCATCCTTTGTCCATAGAATGTCTCATTGTAAAAATAAACTACACAAGCTGTTTGGTAATCAGACCATTCAATAAAGGTTAGACCAAATATTAAAGTCATCGACTGTTAATTAAGTTGTAATTTACTAAGCTCAGGGATTCATTCATAGAGTGTAATATACGTAGACTGTGAAATTGGTTCTATCAACTTCTAAATTGTCATGCTTATTTTAATCTGATTAGTGCATTAGGCATCTCCCTGCTAATACATGTATTTGTGATTGTCGCTTGTATTTTGCCTTGTTGCTTACGAATGATTTCAATGGCCGCCTTCACAGCATGTAGTTAGATTAATAGAGGGCAGATTGTCTTTTTCTTTATCTGACTTTTATTTATGTTATAATCAAGCAATCTTAGCAGACATGATATCTCAAAAAGGAAATAAATTGGTTTGTGTGAGATATGTATTGTACTATTAATTTAATACAGTGTATGTATTGCATGAGCAGAGTAATGAATAAAGGGTGCATGATGCACAAAATAAACAAAATGTAACAATGTTTACTTGTTTTCTTTTTCAATTAAATAATTACTTATTCTCTCAACTCTCTAGAAAAGTTATATACCCCCAGTTTGGTGCATTTTCATTTTTAACCAATCATCCAAGAATAATTTGTGTGCAGCCAGAACCTACAATATCATAACATTTGCATTTAACGGGGCCAACAGATAAGAAGTACAAACTATGAAAGAAATAAAGAATATCATAAAACGCTGTGCACGGAACGCAAGCTCTATTCAATAAGAGCACATACCTAGGTGTATCAAGTAGAATTTGCAGTATGTCTTCACAGCAGTAATATTTGAATTTTGAAACTAATATTTTGAATAAAGTATAGCGACTTTGGACCCCTAACATACAGATCATCTGTTCTGTTAAATAGAGGTTTCATAATAATTACACATGTATTATTTTTTTGCTTTTAGATGTCCCCATTTAAATCTTAAATCATTTTTGGATGTGAATTAATGTAAATGGTTTATAAAATGGGTATCCCCATTTCAATTTGATGTCACAGTCCTGGGCCCCGTCTTACAAAGAGTTAAGATCGATCCAAATCGATCGTAAATCCGCCAATCAATCGCAAGTTTGCAGCCTCCTATCTCTTATGTACATAGTTACGATTGGTATCAACTCTTTGTAAGACAGGGCCCTGGTCCACCGAGATCTCATTCTCCATGTTCTCTTACAATCAACCCCCTCTCTCTCGCTCCTCTTTCCTCTCCATTTTTCCTTCTTATTTCATGAAGCTCTCTTCCTACTTCATCTTTCTCTCCCTTTCTATCATGTTTGTTTTTCTTCTTCAGTAGCAGCAGTAGTATTAGTAGTCGATTTCCTCTCATATCCCTTTTCCATATATTTATCTTCTAAATTCATTCTCTTATTTTCTCATTATATTATTTTTCTCGTGTAAAATTTTCTCTCTACAATCATCCCTCTCTTGATTCTTCAATGTATATAATAGTTACACGATTGGTGAAGGGCAGTTTCAAATTTTAAAGCCACAACAAATTAGCATAAATCAAAAAATGACCTATATGCCAAAAAAGTAAAATAGTATAATAGTGAGTGGTGAATTTAAAACATGTACAAACAACAACAAAGACACTTTCAATTTATGTGGGAATTTGCTGGCTTTATTGTGTTGGCTCACATGCTCAAAATGCACACTGAAAGTTTTGTGATTGGCTCAGAGCAAAGACAGATTCACCAAAGTGATCCATGACGATGGTCTCATTCGCCTATGTCCTTTCAACAGTACGTTGACCGAGAGTCCTGATGCAATAGTGATGGCATGATGTGCAAAACGACCCTCTCTTTTTTTGAACTTCATGAATTCTCTAGGGAAACCCGACTTGGCTGCATCTCGGGGGGTATCAGGTCCGACAGGACATAGTGGGTGGAATCTGAAGACTGATAACTGGCTGTACAAGAAGTGTTTGGAAAGAGTTTGTGTTTTACAGGAGATCCAATCTAAATGTCCTGCATTTCACGGAGGCGACGCACTACGCTCCTGACGGTGGCAGCAGCTGTTGTGCTGTAAGGAGGAAAAGAGAAAAGAAAATGTTTAAAAGTCATGAAGGCCGAGGACAAAATAAAGAAATTATATACTGTCTTATTACTCCTGCTCATCAGGATAGGTGAAAACAAGCAAGTTACTTGCCGAGATGAACAGAGTAACAAGTAAGGATAACTAAATATATTTTGGGGAAAAGACCCTGAAACAGTCTTTGAGTTCACATGGGGGATTTGACACCATTCAGGCATTTGCCCGATAAAAAAAATCAATAACCAAGAGAGAAGACTTTACTTACGAGTTACTGGTCTTACGTACATCACATTTCCTCTGACGAACTTCACAAATACGCAAGGAAAACTCATATACATGGGTTGAATTAGTGAAGCTATTGGATAGGGTTAGGTCTAATTTTGAAGTGAGGGATTTAGAGTAGGAAAGTGACCGCTGATCAATGGTTATAGGACCTGGGGGTGGTACACAAAGATCTTAAGTTGGACTTAACAATTATGGAAAGCTGTTAGCATCTTTGAAACTATTTTGTAAACTTATTTCAAACGGCATGAAATGTTGATTCAAATCATTCATGTTTTCAATTATCAAGGAGAACTTCATGTTCTTGATGTGGAACTTATAAGTCATAAACCCTTTTCAGTACTCACCTGTATACCCAAGCACCTCCAGCCACAGTCTTGCGGCAGATCTTGCAGTGCCAGATGCCAACAACCTTCCTCTTCATGGCATCCTACAACAAGAAACCAAATTGATTGATGATTCATATAATACAACATGGTAATACCCAAATGCACAGGGCACCTAAAATGTGATTCAACTGAATGGTTTATTGCTTTATAAAACAAGCAATTAGAAAATAAAAATCACATTTTAATTCAAAAGACTGAATTGCAGAGAATGATCATACACATAAATAGATCACATTTCCAAAAGTATTACCGGTACAATTATTGGGTATAAAAACAAAATGGCAGAACTAAACAGTCAAGAATATTTGAACAAATCAGAATTTCCATCTAGTGTTTAATAGTGGGTTGTATGATTAGGATAGATCAAAGTCATAAAAAAATATTAAAAAACATGCCTACTTAAAGGCCCACTGCTCTACTTGTAGCTACTTGCGCCCTCTATATGCCAAACAGTGCCTAATCGGTGACCATTGGTCCCCCATGATCCTCTTTTTCTTATGTTAACTGAGAGCTGAGTTGATGAGATAACCATCTGTCCAGTGACCTTGCAGGGCGCTCTAATCCCTCCTGTAAACTATGGCAGATAAGCTTTAAACAAGTTAAGAATTTCAACCTTTGATTCTCTTCGTAAGTGATGTTGGAGTTTGAGAAAATCCTTTTGAAAATAAATTGGAAATAAATCCATTTTAATCTGTCATGTGAATGCTGGATGTCAGGACTAAGAACCAAACTGCAAAATTCCTTCCAAAATGAGTAGTTTTTTTTTTTCTCGCTATATAGGATATTCATCATGAGCCCCCTTTCTCAGATGTTTCTCAAAACCCCGTTTTTCAAATATTTGAAAGGCTTCCAAGACAGGGAAAGGTGATTGTGCTACTTAATAAGAGAAGAGAAATTACCTTTCCACAGAAAACACAGGTGCAATTGCCGTGCTGGGAGATTTCAATCTTCTTCACCATCTTACGGAGGGAAGCACCATAACGGGTTCCATACTTTCCAGTGATTCCTACTTTCCTTGTACGTTTGGCCTGGAAGAAAGATAACGGTATATACAAGAATTTATCAATAAAAGTTACACAAGTAGAGTAAAGTACCCAGTAATCGGCCGGGTCCAGTTTTCGGCCGATTGGTCGGATGCATGATAAAATTCCTTTAAAATACCTCGCATAATAGCATAACACATATCCCACACTCAAGAACCACATTTGCAATGAAAAATATATCCTAAAATATCACATTTTAGCGATGCAATCGGCGGTCCCGCTACCCCAAGCCTTAGATTAAGCAGCCAGGAGCAAGGGGCAATTTATTTTTAAAAGTTGCCCCTAGCCCTCGGGGTTTTTCCAGAGCAAGGGGCAATTTCTTAACAATCAGGGGGCAATTTTCCAAAAACAGATAATTAGCCACTAATTAATTAGACCCTTTAAGTTCAAAGAATGGGAATAGAGGTCTACAATCAATTTAATAACTTTTTAATCAAAACAAGATCAACAGGAAAGATTGACTAAGAACATCAATTTGCACATTAAACAGTATTTTAAAGTAACTAAAAATATTGAT
>BEXV01000647.1:91503-114364 GCA_003118195.1 Hemicentrotus pulcherrimus
AGAAATAAAGTAAATTTCATTGCAAATTCGTAAAAAATATTGAGATTTGTTGATAATAAAAATATTAAAATAAACATATTGCACTGGCTAACTACTAGGTGATCGGTGTGATTTCATTCATATTCAAGTATTGCTTGTTCTTTAAAATTCAATGCTATTGATATAGATTTTAATTTACAATTAAATATGAAATAATTGCAAATTGTAAAAAAAAATTCAATGATTAAATACCAATTGCACAATTACTGGTAAGTACTAGCCACGTACGTACAAGGAGTGCATTACACTCAATATTACAGCAGAGTGAATATCAGACATACAAAATTATTGGCATCAGAAAAAATGTTCGTTCAGAGTCCTTACCAAGTAAGGAAGAGGGCTATGTCTCAGTCTTTCAGTTCGGCATTTAAAGTCTCTCAATCTTTCACTGTGTCTCAATCGTCGATTCGTGCTCTGCATTTCTGGAAGCCAGTCGCGAAAGTGCTTGTAGATCGATTCTGCGAACCTTATATCATTTTCACCGACAATTCTGCTGTCACCGACTATTTTTCAGGCCTCTGATTGGTCAAATTTAGTCAGTGCTGACTAAGTTGTCGGTGAAAATCGGTGAAAGCCACCGACTTATCGTTTCATGAAACGCCCCCAGATCACCATCTGAATTCCTTTTATGTAGCTGTCACTTTTCCCGAATCTCTAGTTGATGAAGATCTGATCGAAGTCCCAACCTGATACAGCCTTTTACAGGGATGTTTTTTTCTTCTTCATACATTGTTTGTATTGTTTTTGTTTTATATATTTTTTATATCTAGGACCGTCTGGAGTCTTGCTATAGGCTAGGACATAAGCTCCGTAACTGCATACAACTGAAAATGAATAAATAAATTAGGAACAATTTCAAAACCCAACGATCTTTAGCGGATATTCGTCATCAGTGACAAGAAATAGAGAGGCCGCAAAAATATGTACCCGTTTTGGTATGGGTCGAGTTGTCGCAAACCTCTTGCGCTATATTGTGCAATCACCGCATATGCACTATGCATGTGCCACCTAAACTAGCCTAGCCTAAGTACGCCAACGTAGTAAACAACACACACGTCGGTCGTTGCCGCAAGTTTTCTTGATCTGCATCTGATTCTGAGGGTACGATTCTGAGTCTCGGACCGAATACACAGTCTCTGTAGGCCTAGGCCTAGATCTATCATAATTATTTGTATAATAAAGCCTAGCCTATTAAGTTTAGATTCAGCTCATCTCTTCGTCATTTTTCGCCTATCTTGATCTGCGTGAGTGAGGTAAGGAATTAGATTCAGAAGCAGTGAGTGAGAGAGAGCCAGAGAGAAAGTCATCAGTCATTGAAAGTTGGTCGACCAATTCATTTATCGACATAGTCTTAGTCTAGGCCTAGACTAGTATACATCTAAATGAAGATGAGTGAAACAATGAATGAAATTAAAAGTGCATGATCGATGATGAGCGAAAGGATTAAGATATTTTGTAAACAGCCTGTAAACACGGTGATTTGCAAAAACTGCAAAATACCAAGAAAGTCATGAACAGTAGATCTAGAGAGGGCTGGTGCGAGAATCAGAATGAGGATCGTCCGCATAAACAAGGATATCCTCCTAAAAGCGCTTTTGCGGGTGTTGGGATCCTGATCCATGCGTTGGCAATGCAAAAAATGGATTCCGCGGAATACTAGTTCACCCTCTACTTTGTCTTTAGTTACTTTTATGGGTTGTTTGTCTTCCCTAGGATTTATCGTTCATAACGTGAAAGTCTCTGTACAGAGTGAGTGTGAAATGCATCAAGGAGCATCATCGTGGAATCCATTTTTCACATCGCGAACACGCGGATAGGAAATAGGAATCGTCTGCGAAAATCTGGACGATCTTTATTTTTTAGGGCGCGTTTGTCCACGTTTAAAGAGACGATCCTAGATTATGCAGACGATCCTTATTTTCGGACCAGGGCTCCTACTGGTGCAAGTAAAAATAAGCATGGCCTTGGCCAGGTACAATGCAAACCCAGCAATATGCATGCAACCAGAGGTTGAATCTATCGTATTAGTGTTGATGTTGTGCAAGAATTTATAGTTGACCCTGAAGATTTGATGATGAGCAAGATAGAGGTCTTTAAAATGTAGACTTAACGAGGCGTTGTGGCGTATGCCTGTAATCCAGCTGACAACGGAAGTTAGAAACTGATTCAGCCGAGGACGCAGGTTCGAAACTGAGTCACATGTTTCGGATGGTGACATTTAAAGGTCGGTCCCCAGACGTAAATAATCATATCTGATTGATACACGTCTGTAAAAAGACATACTTAGTTTTCCCAATTATTTACATTTCTTTTCTACAGATACCAGGCTGAGCTACAATACAAGCACAATGTCTTCGCCGGTATTCACATGCATCTCGTGCCGAGTGGCATTTGCCAGTATGGACCTCCAGAGGGCCCACTACAAGTCAGACTGGCATCGCTACAACCTCAAGCGCAAGGTCGCTGAGCTTCCCCCTGTCACTGCCTCTGAATTCAAGCAGCGTCTGCTCGCCCAGCAGTCCAAGACCGCAGAGGAAGCGCGAGACACATCTACCAGATGTGGTGTTTGTGGGAAGCACTTTGGCACAGAGAATGCCTACACAAACCACCTACAGTCCAAGAAGCACAAAGAAGCAGAGGCTAAGATGAAAGCCGCTTCCAGTGCGGACAATGGCGATGAAGTCTCCATCAAGAATGCAAAGAATAAGCGCGACCAGGCAAAGGTTGATGAATACGAAGGACAGAAGATGATGAGGGAAGGAGCCGAGAAGAAGAAAGAACAGAAGATTGAAGACAATGCTGCAGCATCATCATCACAGTCATCATCATCGTCCAGTTCCAGAAAGGGGAACAAACATGCAGTACCTGCTCAGGTGGATGATGATGAAGTCATGGACGATGAGGAGAGGGAGGCAGAGTGGGAGGATGTGGAAGGAGAAGAGATACCACCTACAGATTGCCTCTTCTGCAGTCGATCGTCGTCATCGATAGAGGACAACCTTCGTCACATGACCGTATCTCATAGTTTCTTTCTGCCCAATGTTGAATTCATTGTAGACATGGAAGAACTGTTGACATATCTTGGTAAGAAACAATAGAATAGCTGCTTCATAATGTGAGTTAACAATTGACAATGACTAAATGGTATGACTTTGAAAAGTATTAAATAGGAAGTCTGTTATGCTCCATTGATATCTAAACTTCTTAAAAGACTTGAAATAAGATGGGTACAATTGAATTGTAAAGAGTGTTTAGCCTGGAAAGGCTGACACCGTAATGTAATGGAATCTTGTCTTATTCTCTTTAGAATATTTTTATTTCTCTATTTTACTCTACTTTTATACTTTTATTTTGTAATATGTTTTGAATTAATAGTTTGATTTAATTGATCAAAATTTGAATTGTTCCAGTGCAGTGAGTAGCCGTCTAGCCGAGGATACTTTTCTGAGCATGCCATGAAATGATTTTAGGAATAACATCTAGTGAAAAAGTTAAGACTGATGCCCACTTTTCATTGCAGATTTGGTAAAATTACAGTTATCTGCAATGGAAATTGTGTGACTTTCCCCTCATTTTTGTATGGATAACTAAATTAGCTACATGTACATTGTAAGAATTACCCTCCTGAGTCCTGACATATCTAGTTTTTCTCAAAGTGTTTTGATATTTTCGAGGGTGATTTAATTTGTCCATTTGCTGTTGTTATTTCTTCCTGTCCTAGGTGTCAAGGTTGGCTGTGACTTCATGTGTCTCTGGTGTAACAACAAGGGAAAGGCCTTCTATTCTCTGGATTCAGTTCAGAGGCATATGAGAGATAAGGGCCACAGCAAGATGCTCTATGAAGGAGACGCTATCTATGAATATTCAGATTTCTATGACTTCAGGTAATTAATTGTGTTGCCTTTTTATCATGTTGGTTTTGTTAAATTATGAATGCAAAGAAGTGACGTGTCTTCTTAGATTAGCATTTCCAGGTTTGGTGTAAACTAATTCATGTGATTAAAGATATTACTTACAGCACATTAAGGGAAAAAATGATTTCACAATTAAAATCTGCATTGAAAATTTTAAAGAGATTCATTGTTAACTTCCATGCATGCCAAAGCTACATGTATGTGGGTGTATATGTTTCAACTAGTCTACTCTCAGTCTCACGTTACTTCCATCTCTATTCAGAAAGCTAAAGAGATATTTAAACTTGCATATATCTCTTTACCAAAATGAATTTTAATGCTGAAATCTTGAGGACAGGATACCAGCACATAATCCTGAATACACCGGGCAAAACAATTTGTTGTTGTTGATAGATTAGATCCCTTCAGGAGATAAATAATTGTCATGTTCATTTGTGCATTTTTTTACCACCAGGAAAAGTTATCCAGATTTTGATGCAAAGAACGGTGGTGCAGTAGGAGGAGAGGCGAGAGATGGTGAGGAGGAAGATGAAGAAGAAGAGATGGACTTGGGCAGCTGTGAGATGAAGGAGGAAGGGTTTGAGCTTACACTGCCCTCTGGTAAGTTAGCAGAGCTATCTTATCCCCTAGCTGGGAAGGGGAAAGCTTTTAAAGTAACTCTTTAACATTGTCTCAGATTTTGAAACAAAATCCTGGATTTAGCTCATGCTAACCAAGGAATGTACCTTTAGGTCAGTCAGGAATCCCATGACTTTTACCAGCCGATCACCTGTCTGATTATCAAGATATTTATGGTTTTTGAAATTGAAATTGCATTGTTTGTTTTCCTAACGGTTTTTTATAACACTACAGTCTTTTGGGGAAAATGAGTGTGGTAAAACCGGTCACTCGAAGATTGTTACTTTTTTGAGGCACTACATGATCATTTTTATCACAAACACTGGTAATGCATAGAGCCATGTGTCTCAGATTTAACATTGTTAAAGGATGCCTTTAGGATAAATAAGGATTGGTTTTTAGCTTATGCTGCCCTTGGGTGATAACACTGAAAAAGCTTATTGTATTTCTTTAACAAGGTTATAATACAGCATAAGAACTGTTAAATCTGCTCGAGTGACTACCTGTTTGGAAGGACCACTTGTCTATAATAATAACCACATGTTTTTTTCCCCTTTCACAGTATTTTTTCCCCTTTCACAGTATTTCTCATTGAATGCGGCATTTCATGTATGGAGGAAATTGTACATAAAGACCGACAATCAAAAAAAAACTCAACCCTCTCTTTCAGGTTTATTGGTATGTGGAGGCCTGCTGGTGATCCATGAGATGGATTAATGCTCATTATAAATGTTGAACATGTAATGGTGAGATTCATCGTTAAACAATCGATGCCATCACTGATGTAATGACAATAAATTTTGATGGGCCTTTTCCATGTTTGCGTTGCAGGAGTCAAGATTGGTCACAGAGAGCTTAGCAAATACTACAAGCAGAACCTTCCCATAGAGAGACGAGTCGCCAAGAAGAACCCCGCCCTCATTGGTAGATTGATGACACAGTATAAGGCCCTCGGCTGGCATGGTCTCAAAGGTAAACATATTGTTTAAAAGCTAATAGTTATCTCTCCATCTGAGGCTTGGATCAAGTAATAAAATAATAATATGCATTTACAAAATGTAACTTTAGAACTGCACAGTATAGTACTTTGTAACATAGGGACACCAATGACCACATAAGTTTGACTTGCCCATCTCTTTATATAATCTCTCTGTTCATCAAGCAATCCAGCTCCATCTGTCCAATTCTATCTATCCAGCTATATATACATATAGGAGAATGGTTACAACAACAAAATACCTGAAAGTTTGAAGAAAAATGATGAACGGCAGAAGGAGAATAATAGGAATAATATTCATACCGTAATGTTATAAATATTGCCTAGATATCATCACTAGAAAGTCAATTTTGAAAAGAATCATGTATCAGTGTCACCTTTTTCCTTAAATCTTTTGGACCAATTTCTTTATATGTCTTTGGAAAAAAAAGGTAGATAATGTCTTTCAATATTTTATCTCGGGGAATAATTTTCCTGGCATCTCGTCGCAACTTGCTATGCATTTTTGCATGACTGCTATACAATAATAATAATAATAATAATAATTTAATTTATATAGCGCTTAATACAAATGTCTATAAGCGCTTTACAAATATACTATTACCCCGGTCATTGGATTCAGTGCTTGCCTGCACAAAAAGTATGCACAATCTGCACTCCCTGGGGAGCATTCCAGCCAGGCGTTACATGACTCTCAAAACTGTTTGACCAACAATGACGGTCGCATCCTACCGGGTACCCATTTAACACCTGGGTGAAGAGTAGCAAGTGCAGGTTAAAATATCTTTTGTGTAGCAGTTTTCTTCCATAGAAATGTACAGAATTTCGTTTGAAATATTTATCAATCAGCTGAAATTGCCAATCAACAAATTTGAGGAAAATTATTCCCTGTATCTTATATGAATGCCTCTTTTCTATCTATCTCTCTCTCTCTCACTCTCTTTGTTCAGGAGAAGCGTCCGAGAAGATGATTCGTGACCTCCGCTATGTTCAGAAGTTCCGCAGCAAGAAGCATCTCTCACTTGGAGTCAAGGCCAACAAATTCCAGACATATTTCCGATGCCAGAACCCAATATAGACCTCCTTCCACAGTCACTGCCAAGCTTGTTCTTCATGACCACCTCTTTGTAGAGGCCATCTGTCTATAGTGGTCCCTTTACCGATTGTTTACAAGAGAACCTGTCCAGAAAAGCCATTCGTCTACAGTATTCAATTTTTGTGTTTCCCTTGGGCAGGCCCGTACAGATAGTTTTGTTTGTGGACTTATATTCAGTTGAAACTGTATATAAAGACCACCCAAGGGAGACAAGAAAAGAGGTCTTCATAAGCAGTTGGTCTTTCTACTCAGGTCCTGGCTTTAATACTGGATGCAATGACAAATACGATTCAAGGTTAACTAAAAATGTATTTGTAGACACGTGGTCCTTCTATACAGGTGGTTGTAAAGGCAAGTTTGACTGCATTAAGTGCATTTACCCTTGTACACATACATGAATACGTACCGTCTTTTTGAACATCATTGTTTGTATGATTCGTATCCTTCATCCCTTCCTTCAATTTTGTACATGCTTCGGACTAAACATGGCTAGTAGTACTTTCCTCCTTTAGAAATGGATACAAGCATTGTGAACTTCATTCCTGTGAAAGGCATTTAACTCCAAATTTAACAATAAAACAATGACGTGAAACTCAAACCACCAGACTGTGATAATGATTAATGTACATACCTGTACATTTGGTGTCATAGAAAGCCAGAATGAAATCATGTAAATGTAGCATCAAGGGATTGAATCCACTGTCCTTCTGTTGGTCTACTGCAATTTATGGAAAAAATAATTGTCGTCACAGACTTTTCTGACCTTGTTGTACATGTAGGAGTTGATCAATGTACATGTATATGAATAATCAATAAAAAATGCTAAATTAAAAAATTGATTTAAGATTCTCCAGAGCTTTAAGAATTCTCTTGTTATGTACTGAATGCTCATCTACATACCTGAACATTTCTGTTACTTTAATTGATTTTTAGGTACATGTAGGGAGAGATTAATGTAACTCAACATCTTAAAATATAATGTACAATCTGCTGTCTAACCAAGGAATGAATGTACCTTGATGGTATAAAAAAATGTGTTATGAAAGTGCTGTTTGATTTTAAAAAAAACATCAAAGCAGCTATTTGCTTTTTGGTATAAGTTCATGTATATGATTATAATTTCATGCACTTGCAGATTGATGATGTAAAAATCCAGCCTTCTGAGAATAATATTTTAAAATAAATCTTTAATATGAAATCTATGACCAGTGTGTTTTACGTATATGATATAGATACATCAATAAATAATACCAATTTAAACAAAATCGTATTCATAAATAGTTTATTTCTGTGTCTCAAGGCTGGCATAATCTGTGTATAAAGTAAATTGTACATTGCAAACATTACAAATAGTAAATAAACAAATCAAAATGGTTTAAGACAAACAGAACATGATATTTAACATATGATAGTCAAATAATACTTTATAAGCACACAACAACAGATACTGGTACGAATGATAACAACCTGGCTGTAGGGTCATGGATCTCAACAGGCGATATTTCAACCAAAAATATAAACAATTAATACACAGAAAGAAGAAGAGAAGACGAGAGAAAGAGATGAGAGGGGAGGGGGAAGAGGGAAGGGGGAAGAGGGAAGGGGGAAGAGGGAAGGGGGAGGGATTGAGGTGAGGGGGGGGGAGAGAGAGAGAGAGAGAGAGAGATATTGATAGACAGAGAGAGGGGATAAGGGGCAAACATGTTTTCTGACACAATATCTAACAATACAAAATTTGATCCTGAATCATTCAAGAAACTTTCCGACATTGATTAGTAATGTAGCAATATTTCAGTGTATTTCCTTCAATATCAACGTAAGTTCTGTGTAATTGCTAGCTAGCTAGCTGGAATAAACACATTCCAGATAAGTGTTTCACAGCACTACTTGTACTTGTGCTTTGCACTTTTTCCAAGGCACAGCTAGCATACAACAATATTCACAAATTTCAGAGTACTTCTGTAACAAAAATAAAATCTTTTATCAACATTATCTACATCTTAACCAAGTGCAAACACCATACTTTACTATTTGCATACAGATTCAGTGCACATTCTTTTTTTCATGAAATTTGACATTCACAAGCCGCCACAGGTAAACATAATCAGTAGTTATTGGCTAAATTTTCAGTGCAACTTCTACTGTTATAAAAGTACAGTTCATTCTTTGATTCATAAGGCACAGCATGTGAAATGCATTTATGTTTTGCAAAGGATTTCAAAGCACATGGCTGGGAAAGTTTCCATGGATAGCGAGTATTCACAAATAAAACTTTATGTAACTCCATGTGGCACCCCTCGGGCTTGAAAAGGATGGTGAAACATACTTTGCGGATTATGACTGCTCGGAAAGAGCAATAATCTCCAATGCAGCTATTCAATATCCACATCAAATTTCAGCTCACCCTGATTTTGTGAGACCCCTCTGCCTTCTCTTCGTTTTAAACAACAAATGAGCCTCTTTGTGGCTATACAAAAATGTGGAACAGTGGAATTACTGTTATTTTGTGCTTTGTGTATTCAAGGTTCTGTGAAAATACATTACTAATGCAATTAATATCAGCTGCCATTTCTTACACTGAACTGTCAAACCAGGCACCCTTCAGTCAGTGTGACCACATGCACATCCGTTTGGAGCTAGAACGCGTTAAAGATAAAGACCAGTTATGGTCATGCGATTGCATTGTGAAAGAAACTTTGTGGAATCGATCAGAAAAGGTTGATCGTCTAGCATATAAGTATTGGTGTGTACTGCAAGGTTCTGGAATCATCAAAATGATAAGAAATTTGGCCCAGTCTTCATAAAGTTACAAGCACTGTACACAGAAAGATGTATATGGGACTACGCACATGTGCGCGGCACTTGCGTTTATCTCTCACACACCAATAGATAATTTAATTTACCAAATATATCAATTATTAGGCGGTTTCCCGGCAAAATGTTTATCATCATGTATTAGTCAAAACACATTCTTTTACACAATTGGAAATAAGAGCTTCCATTTCATTTTTTGAAATTGGGGCGTTTCCAATACTGGCCTTTACCTTTAAACTTTAACACAGGGGAAACTCCCTTCTGGCTCCAAAGGGACAGTATGTACAGACCACCTGCCTACATACAGACATCTTTTATTGTTTCCCTTCATGCTTTCATGGAGATTACAAGTGTCTTTGTGAGTACAGATATCTTCTTTACCTATGAACAATATATCTGCAAAATATGTGGTTGTAGACAAGTGTCTCTCTTACTAGCTACTATTCCTCTCTACATTTTATCCAAACTTTGCATGAAACTGATTCAATTTGAATACTCATGATCATCCTGCAAACATCTACTTCTAAAGGGTCCCTTCAGATGGGTAAATTGACTACAGAAACATCTACACGATAGTATTCAAGAAAGGAAATTCCAGTATCGGGCACAGCTGCTCAATACAGTACAACCAACTTTTCTTTTCTACATCTCATTTTCATTTTGACAAAAAAAACTGAATAAAAGTAAGCTTTCTTTCTGCTAATGGCCAGTTCTTTGTTACTTCAGTAAAGCCTTGGTTTCTTGACTACAAAAAGCATCTACAGAGCTATTTTGATAACTCAATCCTGTGCCTTGCACGACTGGTCAGTACAAAACTAGCTACTTCCTTCTTACCCATTTTTTCTGTGAAACTGACTAAAATTGAGATACTTTTTCACTTATATCCCCAACCAGAAGGTGCTGTACAGCTGCTTGATACAGTGCTAGCTACTTTTAATTCTCTACCTCTCACTAACATTCCTCCTAAAACTTCTTAGAATTGAACACTATTTCCACAGATGGCCACTTCCAGAAGGTCTCTTCAGTTCACCATTGCTTTCTTGATCACAGAAAAATTCCACAGGGCTCTCTTCAATGGGAAATTCCATGGCAAATTTTTACATTTTACCCATATGTCATGCATGAAATTGATCATGGAAAAGTACCACTCCTAGAAATCAAGGGTGCAGTGGCACAAAGACGTAACTCCATATTTTGCCAAAATGAGTATTTGATATCAAAATGTTCAGAAAAATGTGGGCTTTCCAGGATACACAAAGGCATAACTCCACCCAACACCCCATTGAAGTCAATGACTATCGAAACATACTTAGACTTAACTCCTTAAGGCCCAAGTGCTCAGTGACACATAAACCACTTTTCTCAAAATGGAGTTACGTCTTTGTGTCACTGACCCCTCAAAATTCCCTTCAGTTCATCCTGGGTTTCTTGATCTTGGGAGCATCCAATGAGCTCTTCTCAAAGTAAAATGAGCTGAAAAGTCCCGTGTTGGTCTTTGGGAGACCACACGCATCTTGGCTCATGAGCTCCTGCGTGTTGCAGCTGTGCTCGGAGTTGTTGCTGTGTTGCTCGGAGTTGTTGCTGCCGCTGTTGCTGCCACATGTTGCGGCCTCGGCTGCCTCCAGGAGGTCCATGTCCTCCTGGGAGAACTGGTCGTCTTCTTCAAAGAACGATTTCTCAAAGAATGACAGGATGCTCTTCTGCTTGGGATCCTGAGAAAACAAATAAGGATGAGATGAACATTCATAACCCTATTTGTGAAAGCTTAAAGTGACTTGGTAACATTGACTCAGATTCTGAAATAAAATCCTGGATTTAGCTCATGCTGCAATAATTATAAACCTTTAGGTCAGTCAGGAACCCCATGATTTTTACAAGCTGATCGCCTGTCAGATTATCAAGATTTTTATGATTGGAAATCAAAATAAAATTTTAAATTTTTTTATATAACACTAAGGTCTATTGGGGAAAATAAGTATAGTAAAACATGTCACTCAAAGATTTTTACTTTTTTGAGGCACTTTATGATCATTTTGAAGCGCAAATTTGTTAGGGCTTCAATATTACACCACCATATCACAAACGATGATAACACGTAGGGCCATGCATCTCAGATTTAGCATTGTTAAACGATGCCATTAATCTGACACTCACACATGCACCAAACATTGTTAAACCACTCTGCTCCAAAGCTGCTGTTTTGGGGCTAAAAGATGAATATTAAAAACTGCAGTAAAAGCTCCTTTTGTATAGACTATCTGTCTACAAACACATTATTCTTTCCTTAATCAGTGTTTCTCATTGAAACTAGTAATAAAGTGACCTGTAGGTGAATACAGCCTGCTTATAAAGACTGTATTGAAACCAAGGAATAGGTGATTTTGCACTTATGACGGTTTCGTGAAACAACGCCTTGGTCGTTACTGTATGGAGTCTATGTGAATGTGTTTCCAAATTGATTATGTAGGAAATCTTTACCTTTAATTCTGTGGTATCCGCATCCCCAAAGTCATCTTTCGACAGACCAGCTTTGCTCAGGATGGAAAGTTTCTTCTGAATCAGAGGCCTGTAGGAAAGCAATACAACATAAAGGTTACACAAAAAAGAAAAATCAATGACTGGATATGATATTTAATTCTATTTTACATCTAAAAATATATTGCAAAGTGGGGTCTTTTTTAAACTTCAAAACATACAGCAACAAGCTCTGCACAATACCTCTAGATACATGTAGGTCTTGAGCTAAGCCAGGAAAGAACATGATTGGAAACCATTGACTTTTGAGTTCTCTAATTCCCATAGGATTAATACAGGGACAATATGGTTCCAGTAAAAGAGAGAGTCAAGTGACCAATTGGACACTTTGAATTTCACATAGATTTAGTAATAAAAAGTTTGCAATAGTCATAACTTTCTTCCACTTCATACAGATTTTTTCAAATACTCACGGTACTTGTCTTTCTTTTACTTCTGCTTTCACAAATTTCAACTCCTTACAAAGGTTAGAGTGCCTTCAGCTTGAGAAACATAATGTATGGCTCGCCAACAATTGCTGTGCTACATTTACCAATTACTAACTTTATCCCTGGACTAATCACAACACATAACCCCAGGCAAACATGAAGCCCAATGGCGACCCTAACCCTATATCTTCACCCTATCTCAATGACCAGAGCTCAGAGCACATATCACTGAGGCAAATGTTGCGTTACTGAATTTATTATGATTTAATGATTTTTAATATCTGTGCACTTGACATACCATATGTAGTCATCTGCAGTCTGCTTGGCTATGAGGTAACGGACAGTCACTGATTCTTGCTGACCGATACGATGGACACGGTCTTCGGCCTGTACCAAGATTCCAGGATTCCAGAAGAGTTCCGCGAAGAGGACCGTGGATGCTGCAGTGAGGGTGATCCCTGCGTTACAAGCCGTGATGGAGAGGACTGCTACTTGATAGGAATCGTTGGTCTGGAATTTCTCCACCAGCTCATTACGCATGTAAGATGAAGTGCTGCCGTCTATTCGGATGATCTTGATTTTCTGTTCAAGAAAATAGAACAATGACGATATAATAAAACTGCTACAGGTGTTGTATTATCACCACAGTCATCACTTCCATCATCACCACTGCCATCATTGTCATCTTCATAATCACCATCATCATCATCACCATCATCATCATCATCATCATCATCATCATCATCATCATCATCATCATCATCATCATCATCATCATCATCATCATCATCATCATCATCACATCATCAGCATCTTCATCATAAGCATCTTGCAATATTTGATATGAATGCATCATTTTTCTACAAGATTTGTACTTGTGATCACAGGGCTCGTTTGGTAGCCAATCTTACCTTTTTGAGAAGAGCTTCAGCCAATGCATCCATGACTTTCTGATGATGAGCGAAGACAAGAAACTTGTGACCGCACTCTGCCAAGTCAATCACATACTCCCTGCACGGAAAAGAAATGTGTGCCTGAAGTAAGATTTCAACAGTTTTGAAGAACCACTCACAGAATTCAGAACAAGTTGTCTGCTGCGAGTCAGGAGGGCGTTAACACTGTACAACAAAATTATGAGATAATGCATTTCTGGTTTTCAGCAGATGATGTAATATAGATTTCTTTGAAAGCTTTCTTTCATATGAAAAGTGAATCAAAACAATGTACACTACTATAAAGCTTTTCATCAAAATCTTTTCAGTATGTCATAAAAGGATCTTCTGCTTAATAGAGACTTAAGTGGTAAGCCCTTATAAGCACCATTTTTATTATTATTTATTATAATTACTTTCTTATCAAACACAAAAGTTAGGCCTGGCTCAGTTATGTATTTTTTTTAATTAAAAAAAAAGAAGAAATACATTATTTCACAATCTCCTTGATTTCCTGGCCTACAATACTTTGGGATGGTTTTGAGCATATCACCACACATTCTAAAATGGAATAAAGAATTAGGAAAAGTTTTCAATCATATTCACAGTACACAAATACATATCCAAAATAAAATGCATATCCTGTTTTATACAACACCTACGTGGATCCTTGTCATTTGATTGGAGGATTGTTGGTCACGTGATATTCAATAGATGTTATATTGCACGGTCGTGCATTTTTGGTTATATGCACCCTGCATTTTTGGTTATATGCAGCTAGACTGCGTACCTCTCTGCCGTGCGCGCGCGTATCCCTGCGTGTATCTGACACGAAGGCAATCTGAATGTAATCAAGATCGAGAAGGCTTGACTCCAACTTTAATTTATCTATAATATAAGGAGTAAAGAATAATTTGATGATTAACGTTCTATTAAATCTTCTTAGATGTTGTATAAAACAAATAATGAATGTTTTTCATTCGTTCAATAGTGCGAATATTTTCATTCGTTGAAAGATTAACATTAATTCTATTCAACTCGGCTGACTCCTCGTTCAATAGAATGTTAATCTTTCAACTCATGAAAATATTCGCACTATTGAACGAATGAAAAACATTTATTATTTGTATAATATTGATAAATGGAGTACAATGGTGACAGACCTAGAGTCAAAATCAGACTTATATATCTGTAATCTTACTTCAATGCAGGTATCTTGGCCAGTCCTGATTCACTGAAGTACTTGAGTAATGTTCCCTGTGTATCAGATTTCTTCTTCTCCATATCCTTCGCCGCACACTGGAGTGACTGGTTACCTGTCTTCACAGAGCTGGGATCCATGATTACCTGTAAGGAGATTACATTAAAATAAAACGATATTGTTCTTTTTTACTGGGATCCATTAATACCTACAAACAGATGTTGCAATGGAACAAAAGTTCTGTTTTCTGTTTGAGTGAGACATTAAGGTCATTAAATCAACACCACAGGGAAAGGAGGATGAAGGGATTGAGCAAGTGAGGGAGGGAGTGAGGGAAGGAAAGGAGAGAGGGAGAAAGGAAAGGAGAGAGGGAGGAAGGAAAGGAGAGAGGGAGGAAGGAAAGGAGAGAGGGAGGAATGAAAGAAGGGAGGGGGAAAGGAATTCAAGCATGAAAATGGAGACAGATAGAGAGAGGTGGAAGGGGGAAGGAAAGAAGGGAAGGAAGAAGGAAAAGAGGGAGGGAAGAAGGAATGAAAGCATGAAAAAGGGAGAGAGAGGTGGGATGGAGGAAGGAAAGGAGGGGAATGATAAAGAGGGAGAGGGAAAGATGGTGAGTGGAAGGGAAGGACAGGGAGTGAAAGGGAAGAGAAGGGGAGAAAGAAGGAGGAAGTGAGGAGAACATGGGAGAGGAGGGAATAAGGCAGAGGCAGAAAGGGAGAACGTGAAGAAAGAATGAGAGAGATGGGAGAGATGGAATGAAAGGAGGGAGAGGGAAGGATGATGAGTGGAAGGAAAGGACAGGGAGTGGAAGTGAAGGGGAAAAGGAGAAAGAAGGAGAGAGAGAGAGAAAGAGAGAGAGAGAGAGAGAGATAGAGATGGAAGGGGTGGTAGGAAGGAAGGGGAGAGGGGGAGGGGCAATGGAGGGTGGATGATATACAAGACAGGTGTGAGGGATACATTGAGAGAGATTAAATGATCAGGGAATACAGGCATGGAACAGACTGAAAGGGTACACACTCACCACTTGTCTAACTTTGGATGGTAATTGTCCGAGGACATCTTTCTTGAGTCTTCTAATCATCACTTTCTCCTCCAGAAGGAGATGAAGCTCTGTCAGGTTTGAGGAGCCAGAATAGTCCCATCCAAAGTGAGTCTTCAAATTCAAAAAAAAAAAAATCAATCCAGGGCCCTGCCTTATAAAGAGTTGATATCAATTGCAACTTACTTGCAATTGATATCAAGCACAACTATGTACATAAGAGATAAGAGACTGCAAACTTGCGATTGATTAGTGGACTTACGATTGATTTCAATCGTAACTCTTTATAAGACATGGCCCTGATGTGTACTGTGTGTAGAAACTAGTTTATTAAACATTGATCAATAAAACTGCAGATTTAAATGTCTGTCTATTTCTTAATGCAGCTCGTTCACCATTTTCTCATTTCACGGTCAAAGCTTAAATTTCCAATACAAATAGACCAGTTTACTGACATATTCAAATGTATGGATGTTTCTTTCCCCGCGATCTAGCAATGGGTTATTCATGAATGAACTTCCTTACTTGAAATCCAGTATGCATACAATACTTGTTGCTACCTGTATGTCGGGCAAGCCTCAGGCAAGCTTTCAGAATGTCAAAAACAAGCTTTGTTTAAAAATTATGCATTCAAAATCATGCATTCAAAATTGAATATGTTAGTAAGCCGGTCTGTTACCGTACAGCTTGCTCAATAGTTTACAAAAATACTTTGGATTCCCTTAGACTGCCCGTTGCCCAATTCATGGGAGTATTGGCAGCGGAAAAAGATGCCTTGAAAAAAATTAAAATCCTAGACCATTTAAGAATATTTGCTGCATATTGTTATACATGGCCTTATGAAATTGTAAGCCTTGAGGGCTTGAAATCATTTAATACTTTGCATTAGCAGGAATAATTCCCAATACATTCAAATGTTAGAAATGCACTTATTTGTCTCTTCTTTCTTTTTTTTTTTCTTTTNCAGCAGGTCATACCTGTTTGGCGTCGCAGTAACGAAGAGCGAAATCATGGAACGATGGGAAGAGTCTTGGGTTAACGACGCTGATCTGTTGGAAGAGTTCTGAAGGTCTTGAGAGGGCCGGTGTACCAGAGAGAAGAAGCACTCTGGAGGCTGCCTGCATGAGTTCAGAGAAAGTATCACAAGAAGACTATTGACATTCAAGAAAAAAAATGACATTTAAGCAAAAGTGAAATTCAGAAAAGTGGCAGTTCCAGAAAATGTAATATTACAATCAAACCTGCTTTAGTTATCGCCTGTTTAGAAAGACCACATTTTTTTTGGATTCCCTTGAAAATGGTTTCTCATTGAAGCATGTACTAAAGGAAAAACCTTTACATAAAGACTAACTGTCTGTAAAGACCACCTTTATTGTCTCCCTTGGGTGGTCTTTATAGTCAGGTTTCACTATACAATTAAAATAATCAAAACTTTAATGACAGCTAAAGAGTAGATTTGTATTGCTCAAATACATGTACCAAATCTAAGGGGTGCTCAAGGCACCTTACCCTAGCTTTAGTGAAGCTGCCCTCCAACACTGAATGCATTCAGGGGTTCACTTCTTATTAGGTACCAATTAGTATGCCTGGGTTGAGAGTGACAAATTTAGATAAATGTCTTGCCGAAGGACATCATTTCCATGGTTGGGATTTGAACCATGAACCATGATATTCACAGTCCAGGGACCTGTCACTAGACCATGACACCTCTGTTCATGGTCTACCACTAACGGTGATTAGCAGCCAAAAACTGAATTGTTCACAATTTGAAGAAAAAAACAGCCTTGGATGTGCATCCCCTCTTTATTTTTAAAAATTTGTTTCTGTCTTTTTCCCCTTTTACCAATATTTTTCCTCCATGTTTGTATTATGATGTATCCTTTGAGGGTAGTCATACTATCGAGCTTTGCTTACTTTGTCAACCCTCCTGTTTGATGTTTTTGATAAGTTACAGCCAGCCTTACTTTATTCTACATATATTCTTTTGCCATGTGTAACTTTGCAATGTTTTTGTTTGTTATATATTTGTAAAAATGCAAAAGAAAAAGAAAAGCAAACAGAAATTAATAAATAAATCAAATCAAATAAATCTAACTGACCTTTAACAAAGGTAGCGCTGCCTTGGTTCTTGCTGTCTTGTAGCTCTTTAGAAAATGAGACTCATCCTGGAAAGAAAGGGAAAAATGAAAGAAAAGATTCAAATATCACGTCTTTTCATATTCACCAATGAATTCCCTTTAGCATTTAAAGATTAATTATCAATATGACAAATACATCCCCCATGCCAATGTAACTGCACATCTGCTGAATGGACACTTCAAGTACTGGTACTACAGTCAAGCGAGAATCGTGTTTGTAAGTTACATTAATGTAATATTGACAATGTCAACTACTTCAAGATTCAAGATGCTGCCATATTGGACTGAACAAAAGTCCAAAATCTTGTTACAAATGCCCATCATTTTATGTTTCCTAGCTCCCAAAGTACATTGCAAAAATAATGCTGATTTCAGGTCAGGTCTGGCCTTCAACATTGCTTCGACTTCAAAATTTCTATTTGGTTTATTATTCAGATTTTCCTAATATATATATCAATCATACATGATTATGTTTTGTTTTCACTATGCTAGAGTCAACCTCATTATGATCTTTTAAAGTATCAGTCAACTTATCATTGAAAGCAGATATACGTTTTGTCATATTTGTCTTTATTTAGTTGATTGCCACTGTTTTTCTTACCTTATCTATGTTACTTTGTATTTTTGCTTTTTTTTCTAATTTAATTCAACGGGTTATAGTCTTCTCTTAATCAGAACACTGTGCGCTTAGAAACATCGGTATTAAGCGCCAAATAAATGTTATGTATTAATATTATTATTATAAAGCTCAAGACAATATACCTATTCATTGTATAGTTGTCTATGTATTAGTGGCACACATAAAATGGTTACCATTGTATTAACCTACCATAATGATGACCTTAAAACCTTGAGCCTGCAAAGCTTTGGTTTTCCTAGCCATGAGGTCATAGCTGATCACGTTGACCAGTCCGCAGGAAACACTCTCCCTTCCTGAGGTCACAACGTTGACCTCATGCTCTTCAATGGATGGAATCCACTTCAAGAACGACTGTGGGTAATTACAAAAAACAATTATATGATAATATTAACAATGATTCCTTCTTGTATAATGCATATCATATTATGATATAACTTCTCTTTAACCCCCAACTTTCATCAGCTATCTCTAGGAGTGGATTTTAACTCTTGACAAAACAAGGGGCAAAATACTGAATTTTTTTCTGACAAGCAAGGAAAAAACAACAACAAAAAAACAAAACATTACCAACCAACCAACAAAGAGCAGCAACAACGATCCCCCTCCCCCATCCTGCATTTTCTGGGTAACTTCTGCCAAAGTGTTTAGTCTCAAAGTTTAAAGTGGAGGGAGGGGCCGGGGAGCTAGAGCATTAAAAAAACAGTATATGAAGGCACAATTTCATTTTTGTACCTGACTGAGAGTATGAAGGGAAGGAGAGGAGGGGGTCATGGGCTGGATAACCCACATCCATATAAAATCGCCAATAGATGCCTACCTCAGCCCATGAGAAGCGCATTGATGAAGGGCTAACAACTAGGACGGGCCATTCTGTTCTGAAATAGCATGCTACACAGATGGCTTGTATCGTCTTGCCCAATCCCATGTCATCGGCTATGAGGGCTCTCCCGCCTCGGTGGATAGCAAAGCTGGGTAAAGAAAGAAGATATGTATATTAACTACTGAGAATGAAGACTGCAATTTTTTGCCATACAGACATTGTATCACAGAGAGGTCAAGATTACTTTGAAAGACCAAATATTTCTACTTGAATTGTAGCAAGTGTAAGTGTTTTTAAAATTATTTATTCATTTATTCATTACCATTTTCCCAAATTTGTTTTTGGAGATCAATTCTTTTGTGGTTAGACAAGGGACTGCCTTAAAAATAAGGTCATTTTTGCAGACAGCAAAGTAATATGCATGGCTTCTCATAAACAAAAGCTAAGGTCTGCTCAAAATTGTCTAGCTGAAAGCAGAGTCATTTTGGGACCTCGCTATTTTTAATTCATTGAATTTTCTCTCTATTCTAACCTAAACCCTAACCATCACAACCCAAAATGTAAAAAATGACATCAGGCAAACAAAGTTACAATTCACATTCCACATCTAGAGTTTGCTGAACAATTCATTAAGTCAACTTACTCAACTCCCCTCATTTGGAATGGCATAAGACATGGAGCAAGCTTGATATCAAACCGACTGAGGTCTGCTTCAGGTAATGAACCTCCTAGCTAGTATGTTAAGCATACCGAATTGGGCAATGCTTCTCCCTCTCATGCTACTCCATCCCCCCTCCCCTGCTGAGTTTGCCTATTAATTCATTCACTTACTCAACCCCTTTCTTTTGGAATGGCATAAGACCTTGGGCAAGCTTGGTATCGACCCCAGTCAGGTCCGCTTCAGGAACCTCTAGGGTAGTGTGCTTTCCGCTCCGCTGGCTACGGAATGCTAAGCAGACTGAGTTGGGTAGTGGCTTCAAGTCCACCTCGCTCTTCAATACTTGAACCGCCTTCACTGTATAGAGGATAAAAACAAACGAGAAGAGCTCAACATACTAAAATAGGAAATGGTTATTAAAGGTATTATTTCACACATCAGGAGATATGGTACAAAATCAATCCAAAATCAGGATTTGGGTTGGTTTTACTCTCCAAGAGAGCCTCAGATTTTTGTTCGAGCCCCATACATGATGTGCAACAAGAAGCCTGGAAAAGGGCAAAATGGAAAGGTATCAGTCATAAAAACTGACATCTTTGCTTAGAGAAAGGGAAAAAGAAATAACCCAAAAGAAAGAAAAAAGAAAAAAAAGAAGCTAACCTTGTGTAGTCTGAAAAGTGACTATTTGGGTAAACTTGCAAAACAGGGGGGGGGGGAATTTTTAAGAAGATAAGAGAAGAGGTTGATACTTTATATCATATTAGAATACGAAAATGCAAACTGGTGGGCCAAAAAGCATTTCAGTAAATGCTACTCAAAACGAGAGAAGTCCTCCTCCAGCTTCTAAACCTTAGAGGGGAGACTGTGTTCAATACAAAATGTATGATTTCCCTGTACAAGATAAAGAATAATTCATCAATTACTTACTGAGTTCATCGTAGTGGCTTAATGAAAAGGACCACTTCTTTGTATTGACATCTGTGATTGGAGAATAGAAATAGAGATAAAAAAGAACAGGAACAGAAAATGTAATCAGTCAATCAGGGCACCATACTAACTTTTTAGGCGAGGGTACGGATTGAACTGTTTATAGTATGGTTAAGTCCTCTGTAAAAATTTGGACTTAGATTTTTGGTGTACCCGTGTCCCGGGCCCTTGCTGGTGTCGAGCTCTTATTAAATGAGAAGAAAAAAGGCAATCTTGACACCTATTACATTTTAAGTCACAATAGTCAATGAGAGTTTAATAAAATGTGATTTTCAGCAAGACTTTGTCACTTTGATATAATCATGATCCTAATTCCTACTATACACAAAAGTTGTTATGGACGACGTATTAATCTATCATTCCAAATAAATTCTACAGACAGTTCCTTTCCCATCTCTCTCACACGACCAGTCTTCAACCTTATCTTCAAATAGAGGACTTTCCATTATTTAATGTCATGTCACTCCATAAGTTGTAAAACTGCACGTTATGTGTCCGGACAGGTTGGTTATTCAGACAGGTGATCTCAAACGGTACTTTGAGGAAGTTTACAAGCAATATTTCATAAATATTTTCAGACTTTAATATGTTGGACATTATCATAAAAGACAAATATTCATGATGATTATTGCTATCTATTTTTCATTGAATCAAAAGGCAAAAGAGTGTCCAGGGCTCCAGGCACATAAAAATCCATCATACTCACCATAACTTTTACTTGGTATAGACTTGAAGATTTCAATGAGCTTGGCATGGTATCCTACGTCTGCCACAAACCGAGATCTGGAAACCAAGATACAATGCCCCGTGACACTTGCACCACTTGATAAGGAACCTGTTATAGAGACAAGATGAAAAAACAGCATTTAATTCCAGCAAAATTTCAAATGTGTTCTGCTGAGAGCCAGTCAGGTATCTTACTGTGGAAACAACACCCCTATGATTTTCAGCAGATGGTGTCCTTATTTTTCCAATAGATAGACTTTATAAATTGGTTTTCCTGAAGGCTGTTGATGCATTTCGGCTGAAGTTTTTCAGATATGATTTTATGACGGGTTTGTACACTGTACTTTGATGTCCACAACTTCACAAGTTGGTACAGGTCTGATCTCATATCTCAATATACATGTACATGTAGTAGAGCTTAATCCAAACAATTTTGGCAAAAACTTTTTCTTTATAGTCCTTTCATATTATTTGCATGCCTATGACAAGTCATCATTTGTGTCTGAGATTCTGTGCGAACCCATCCGCTTACTTTTAATTCAATTTTGTTTATCAATTTCACAATACACTTGATCTGTGAAGCCAGGGAAAATGAGATTTCAGAAGTGTGTGATGATTTTCAGAATCACAGATATAACTCACCTCCTGGTTTCAATACATTGCTTGATCCCCAGCTCTGAGTACTAGCATGACCCCCACCACCACCACCACCACCAACACCACTACCTCCTCTACCACGACCACCACCTCTGCTTGCACCACTACCACCACCCTTGCTCCACAGATTACTACTGTTTTGTCCTAGTGGTGATGGTTTGGAGACACCGCCTGGTCTGCTACTGTTACTGCTATTGCTATTGCTGTAAAACTGAGTTATAGTCTTTTGGGTGGCCCCTGTGGCAGCCACTGGTTGTTGCACCTGGTAGGGTTGTAGGGGTTGTTGCTGTTGATATGTTGGTGGGCTCTTTGGAATACTCATTGCACCGGATTGGATGCAAGCATTGTTTGTTGTCGCACTTGTTGATGATTGCCCAAGGTTGCCTGGTTTTGATGTTACGCATGATGGTCGCCACAGCTTGTTGCTTGCTGTTGCTGGTTTTGGTGAGAAAGCAGTTCCTTGTTGATTTACCCTTTGAGCCCGTTTTTCCAACGCTTTCCTTTTGTTCTCATCTATCCTTCGTTTCTGTTCCTCTGTCAATCCTCCAGTTGACAGCATTTTGTTTTCCGGTCTTCTTTTAAACTGAATTTAACTGGACCTATTAAGGGAGGGGGGGGGGGG
>BEXV01000647.1:140749-156797 GCA_003118195.1 Hemicentrotus pulcherrimus
AGTACATGTACCCTCATATTTGAGATGCACTTAAAAGCCAAGTTTATATCTTTATAATCCTTCCCAATAGAAAGACCAAGTGCATTCATAATCTCCTTCCCAGGAAATGCCACCTCTGTTATGTTTAAGCCCCATGCATAAAACTAGTCCATTGTCTTGGCGGCTTTCATGTCTTTGTCCCTTTGACACAATGTTACCTACCCTCATATTACTTGTATCCTTCTGGACAAATATTACATGTTCTAGCTTTTATAAGAGGAGTTCAGTTTTGATCACCATTAGATCAAGACCCTCTTTATAGCTGGCTCTCTATTCATCCTGTATTTTTCATATGTGGAAGTTTGTATGATGTGACCGATTTGAGTCTCCAAAGTTTGGAGATAATAAAATACTCTATTACTCTGGAATTGCTAGCCTCTCCTTGATTCTTTATATTTGATGTACCTCTCCTACTGGCAATAACTCAATAGACCGATCCCAACACGACACTACCCCAGACAACTACAAATATTATACCTGTAAACTACCACCATGACTAAAATCTTATTGTTTCAATTTTGTATTCAAACATGATTTAAGATCAGAATATATAAAAAGCAGAACAGGGTATTTAAGAGAATACAGATAATACATGTACTATACGTCAAAAAAAACCTGGGTAATACAAAATAAAGCAATTAGTTTATCTTTGCACAACAGGTGTAATGTTCTCAGTGAATAATCTTGCAGTGCTACAAGAAAGAACATCCTGCAAAGGAATATCAATACCAACGTCATTAAATGTGGATGTGGCTCCTTGGCTGTTGTAGAGGTAGAGATCAAACTGGGGATGGAGTTGTACAGGTACCATCACCCCCATCTCATGCACCCCACACCAGACGGCGCACAGGTAAAGCTCATTCTGGTACACTGTTGCCAGGCAGAACTTCATGAGGCTTGGGAGGTATCCACCGTTCTCCCATTTCCCTTCGTCTGGGAGGTACTTCTCCACCTGTATGCAAGGGACCTCGGTGCTGGACTGGGCTGAGGAACCACCTATCACCCATATCTCATTGCCGTGAGTCACGCACGCCGACCGAAGCCGAGGGGTAGTCATCGCGGGTAGCGTCGCTGTCCACAGATCGGTAACGGTATTGTAGCTCATAGTCCTGCTACCGGAGAAAACATAGATGCTATCACGGTACACCGCACTGGTGAAATCTATCACGTCGCGAGGCATAGGGGTCATGAACTTCCACTCGTCTGCAGAAGGATCATAGCATTCCACACTGTTAAGGATTTCCCAGTCGTTAAGTCCTCCCAAAATATAGATATTACCGTTGACTACCTGTAGTTGGAAGTCTGTGCGCCCTTGCAAACGCTGGGCGACCGCTATCCATTTCTTTCGTATGTGGTTGTAATGGAACATGCTCTTGTCTTGATAGTCATTGGTGATAGCATAGACCTCATTGTCGACTACTGTCACCAAGGCTCCAAACGTTCTGCAGATTGGTGGCAATTCTAAGAAATAGCACTTCCTGGTGGGCAAATGAACACAGAATATTGTATTTTGGCGTCCATGTCTGCCGGCCATTAAAATAAGCTCTTGTGCACTCATACCCAACCTCGAACAAGGGTCAGATGCTTTCTGTATGGAAGACGGGGAAGCTAAGCCATGTGACCCGCTACTAAAGCCTTGATTAGAGTCTGCCGTAGTGGGTCCCACTTCCAAAGCCAAAGGCATCAAACCTTCTTTCTTAGCCCTTGCAACTTGTGTCCGATCAAGAGACTCCATGTTAACATGCTTAAGGATCTCCTGAGCTGTACAGACCTTGCTGGTAGGATCTTTCTCATACCACTGGAACATAGCTTCGAAGACATCTCCTTCGGAACTGACATTCAGCATACGGCTGCTTGCAATGCTCTGAACAACGTTGCCAGGTGCATTCAGAAACTCTTCCTGCTTACTCACAAGGACAAAGTTGTAATTAATGTACTCCCAGGATGTTTCCAACAAACTTGTGCAGGAGTATACGGTGGCAAGGCAGTACATTCCAATACAGTTAGCGATGCTGAGAGATTTCTCCAAGTACTCTGCACAGAAGTGGATGAGTGGTACCACCTGCAACAGATTAGAAGTGATGAAGACATCTTGGACATTCTGGTCGTCCAGGATGATGTTTCCCGTGTAGAGGAAGTCCAGGAGTAGCCTCAGCGAAGATGGCTCAAAGTCATGGAAAGCCACCGTCTCCTGACGGCTTTCAGACATACCCCCTGTAAACATGGCCTTGAAGTAAGGACTGCATGCTGCCAGCACGCTCCTATGGCAAGGGAATAGGTCGGCATTGACCTGTAACGAGACATCTGTCAGGAGACCTTCCAACCGAAGCGAGTGCAGTTGGGTCAGTACAACAGAGCCATGATTAGAATCAGAATACCTAGTCATTACCTGGGGGAAAAGAAACAGAGAAGAAAATTAATTCATTTTTCAAGCTAAATTTGACTTGGGAACTTGTTTTCATCACATAATTCACATCATCCTCAATTTTAATCATTTTATTGAATCATTCATTCATCATCGTCCGACATCGACATCATAATTTATCATTTTCATTGACATTGTGACATTTATTATCAATCGAGTGAGTGTGAGTGAGAGTGAGAGTGATCAGTGAGACAGTCACGGTGCAGTAACCGACAACATTGTGACATTTTCTTTTTCTTCATCTTCTTTCAAGAATCCAAGGAAAGTAGATCTAGATCTATCTATAGGGTCTAACTGTTAGATTTAGACCCGAGAATTAGAAAGTAGAAGTTAGAACTTTTATAGACTAGAAGGCTAGATCGATCATCTACTTCAAGTTCAAGGCCTTGAAGATTGCGCGCTCTGTGCCGTCATGAATCAATAACCAACAAGGAAATTAGAATTATTTGTTTAATTCCAAGGAAATTCACGGTATTTGATGTGATCTGATGTGCTGTGCAAGTAATACTCTCACACAGACTCAAGTCTCGACTACCATGACTACACGCGGCGCGCGACGGAGCCACACGTAGCTCCACCCAGCCGCCCCGGTGACCGCCCGGCGGCAATCCTTGCCCGGTGAGACGAGCTCGGGTGCTTGTTGCTCCACAAACGCGACGCGACACGACATTCTTTCTATACATTTGATACATTGAAAAAAACAAAAGCATAAACAACCAATTTTGTCGATACATTTTTAATATATATTATACTTACGTTTAATAGCCGATCTGGGTTCGGTTTAATGTTACTGACTGCTTGATTATCAGCCGAAATCAATCCACCTCGCTTGCAAGTCTCGTCATTTTGATCTTGTATGAAAACAAACACAGGGCTTTGACCTTTGACCTCTCTAGTTAAGTTCACTGACGAAACGCAACTCGTTACAATTCAATTTACAAGACGTGACCGCCGAGTACAAATTAAATATCTTGTCAAAATGGCAAATCTTAGACCTGAAACTAAGAAGAGGATCATGGATGTGGTGAACGTGGGTAAACTCACATTCCAGTTCGGATTCATTCCATTTATTTTGTATTTAGGTGAGTATTCTAAGCCATGTGGAACGTCTTCGGTCCCACACGTTCATTTTCAAGTTGTTGAATGTTTCTAGACAGTCTAGATGACTGAGTGAGATGAGGATGAAAATTAAAAGAGAGAAATTATGTGGAAGGGGGACCAATTAGGAAAACTCTTTCTAAATCTAAATCGAATAAATGAAAAACACGAATAGCAACATATCTTTTCAGTTCAATAATTAATGACTAGAATTTGGGCAGAACCAGCAGTTTTATCAGAATGAAGAAAAAAACTGTTGTGAATCGAAATGACACGATTGACTTCGTTTTTTTGTACTGCATTTTGTGCGTGTGTTTGGCAGGGGGGGGGGAGTGGTTACAATTAAATTCATGGTCCTAGGGCTAGGCAAGTCATTTGCATGTAAATTTAAATAAATTTGTGTTGAATAATTATCCTAATACTTCGAAATCGCCTCTTTTTCAATCTGTAGGATTCAAGAAAGGAGGAGAACCAGGCATGCCAGAGCCAAGTCTGCTCAGTCTACTGTGGGCGTAACCATGAAGATATGTGAACATGAACTGGTGAAAAGACATCACCTAGCTGGCCACCATGGCCTGTGAGTGACCAGAGTGGATCTACATGTAACTACTGGAGAAAGACATTGACCGATTGGCAACCGATTGGACTTACATGTACTAGAGGCATGCATTCTACGTATTGCTGATCAAATGGAAGTGAAGAAATTATGCTATCAATAGTATCATCACCACCATTTTAACAGCTGGCTAGCAGGAGCTGTCGAAACAGTGTGTGTTTTCATATGGTCTGGACCTCATCCGTATTCACATGTCTGCAATGCGTCTACAAATGTGGATCAGAAGTCTTCATCCAGTCTAGCTTTAAAATGTTCAAACATCCTCCTCTAGAATGGACTCATACATAACACGATTTTCATGTTCCATATTCGTCACAGAACTGTGTTTGATTCCCCCTACCATTTCTTTGTAGCAAGCTAAGCCACCCTTTTCATAAAGGAATTATTTGTTCAAAATCTTCTGCACTTTTGGTATATTTCGAATTACTTGAGTACACCTTTATCTATTAACAAGATGTTGCTTTATAAACTTGTTGACAACTACCTGTATGAAAAGTTGAAAACAAATACATGTATTGGTCTAAATGCCTTTTATAAACTATGTGAATACATACACTGTTGATACTAATTTATCATGCTTTATTTGTATACTACATGTACTTCATAATCTTTGTGTGATAAACATGTAGAGCAAATGTATTTGTTTACAGTATATTATTACCAGGTTTTACATTGGTTTTGAGAACTGAATTTCAAATTAAGGAAAAGTGTATGAAAGTTAGAAGATGAAAATATAAAAAATATAAAAATATAAAACATCAAAACAATGTGCATCGTTGTACCTCTTTTGAATTGTGGAAGTCTCACAGTGCATTAGTTGCACTCTGTATATGCACGTTGGAAGTATGTTTCACCATAATATTGTAGTGATTGAGATATGGCAAGCATGGGTGAAAGAAAGGGAGGGAAAACTGATGAGAGAGGGAGAGATAGAGAGAGAAAAGGACAAACAAAGTGAGAAACAGTGGGAGAACGAGAGCTAGATAGAATGCCTTTACATCATGAATAGAAAAACTGATGCACGCACACACAAACGATGTACAATTCAAGTATACATAATATATGGAGCTTTATTCAAAGAAAGATTCCATGCAAATCTGAACAATACATGTTCAACAATATCATAATTGCTATGCATTAATATAATATAAATTGATTTCATACATCTGTACAACTCATACATGACTATAAATAAACAAATACTTTGGCAAGCAGATTATTTATAGCAGGAAAGGGGGGGGGGGGTACCTTTACAATTATTTTATCTTCATTTTTAAGAAATTATTTAGTAGATGCAACAAATGCATGGCCATGCCAGGAGTTACGATCTATTACCACAAGTGAAATATCTGTCCCTAAAAGTAACAATATCAAAATTGTCAGAATACCACCCAAAGTACTTTTATGTAGAAGTGTAAACTAAGTCTTTCAGAATTTGAGGCAAATCCCTAGAAAACATGATTGCCAGGGGAAAAAAATCAATTGTCAAAAATCTTCTTTAAACAAATAATAGATTAATCTCAGTACCGGTAGTCATGTACACACAAATATTTTCAAAAAGTAGAAAGCTGTGAAGCAAGCCATCATTTACCCTTCGTTTGAGATGAGATCTATAGATGAATATTTGAGTCTTATGTTTTTTTCTTCAAAGTACATGTACCTTTAAAACCATGAAATAAAATAGGATTCCACATTGAAATATTCACATAAAAAAATGTATTTTATTTTGTATTTCATTTGTCATACATAATTTCTTATCAGCATTAGTCATTTGTTAAATCAACAAGAAAGCAGATTCTTTTACCTCCTTTGAAATATATTCATTCCCATGTACCAATATATACATACCGGTACATATATAACTAACAATCTTGATAATTAAAATCATTTGAGGTTTGATTTTTTTTATAGTATGAAAAAGAAAAAAATAATTCCAAGGGAAAGGAACGCTGCAATAAAGTGAAACCCGTCTATAAAGACCACCCAAGGGAGACAAGAAAATGTACAGGTTCATTTACTACATGTTTCAATGAGAAACCATGTTCAAGGGAAACAAAAAAGTGGTCTTTGTAGACAGGTGGTCTTTCTACATGTATACAGTTGGTCACTAAAGCAGGTTTGACTGTATAAGCACATTACGGGTATGTTGTGATTTTGCATATATCCAAGAGGTAAATGTTTCTGTTTGAAATTGGCACCATGACAAAGTAATATTCTGTGTGCCAGTTGCTGAAAGGAGACGGAAGTCACAGTTGGTCGTTAGTAGTGTGGTCAAGGAAGTTAGTATCGGATCCATAATTAAATACAGTTTCAAATCCTCTTTGTTGAGATGAAGTCGTAAACCGCATTTTCTTCCAAACGTCTGAGTGAACAGTAACTGAGCCCAACAACGGCCTCATGCATGAATTCACATAGCTCTGTGAGTAGGAAATGTGTAGAGTATAACACTTTAACCCATCATATCAAAACCACCGGGGTTGACTGCTACATATCTGAAAAACTTGGGCTTAATCAGTTTATTCATTTGGTAAATCTATTCAGTCATTCTGTCCATCTTTGCTCACGTTACTCAGTTCATTCATTCAGTCAATCTATTCAGTCCTTTTATTATCTATCTCTGTTCATTTATTCAGTTATATTCAGTCTTTCTGTCCATCTCTGTAATGGAATAGCTTTAATCATCTCATGAATCCAGAGGCGATGCTTCCTGGTCCTCGCCGTTGAGAATGACAGATCAGGCAATGAGACTGAGAGCAAAGAAAAGAAAGGAATACAAAAATCATTGTGCATGTATTCAATGTGTCTTTGCTTTTTCTACATGAAACATGCTCAATTTAATTAAAGATAAGCCTGAGTTCTGGCAATGATAGAAAATTATTCTCACAGATTCCAATCAAACTTGCACTGAAACTGAAAGATTTCAAATAAATGACATGGCCAAACAATTTTGATAGAATATGTATAGTGGCTGAGTAATGAGCTTGGAAAGATAAGGAAATCAAGATGATTAGTAGGCCCAACACCATGCTTATAAAACACAGGTCACTATGTTTATAATGCAGTTGTTTTTACGTGACCTTGTTTTCTCTTCTTTTTTTGCACTTGGTGCATCCGATTTCAGGTGGATGCGGCGCCTTACAAATTTCATTTATTATTATTATGAACTCACCATGTTTTGAGAGAGAATGCACTCTTCATGGAATGTATGATGACAGTAGAAAACTACTGCTACTGGAGGAGGCTCTGTAAAGAGAAACAACAAAAAGTGCATCAGGGAGATTACCTTCCATCACATTATTGTATTATTTTATTTAGCAATAAAACAGTACATGAGAAATCAGAAAGAAAAAAGCAAACTGACTTGTATAGATAAAAGATAATACAACCATTGGAATGCCAGGGACAGAAAAAGTTAAACTAATAACTGTGGCAAAAAGGATTTTGTTCCAGTTCCAATGGTTGTAAACAAAACACAATTTTTGTTGGTTATCTTAAATCCTTTGGCCAGGAGGAATGACAGGTGGTTATCTCATCAAATCAGCTCTCAATTAAAATAATAAGAAGGGGACCATGGGGGTCAATAGGTACCGCTTAGGAATTGTTGGCTATATAGAGGGCGCAAGTAGCTACAAGTAGTGAAGTCCTGCATTAAACTACCGTTTAACATTCCAGAAGCTCGTATGTGATTAGCCTCATACCTAATAACTGAGCAATCTACACTTATTTTCAATCTACAGTGGAGATTTCTACCATATATGGGAGCACAACGGAGGTCTCCAACCACAAAAAATGGATGTACAGCAGCAAGTTCACAGCTAAAAACCTGGCTTTGAATCTCCCATCAGAGACAGTTTTGCAACTTTGGGGTAATGTCAACAAAAACACTTATGTCATTATTCATGACACTTTGCTGATCCTGTTGCATACCATAACATGAATTTCACTCAAACATACCATGCATACATAACACAATATAATTGAAGGGACCAAATTTATGGGTACCGGTAGTCATTTAGGTACAGTATTATCAATTAATATTTACAGTAAACTGTAATCTGTATTGTAGTCACCTAAATCTAAATATTTATTTATCATTTTCATTATCACTTGATTATCAACTTTTTAAATGAAACATTTCATGATGGGTATAAAACTTGGTTAAAATGCTCACCAGTGTTCTGAAGCGGTTGGTGACAGCAATCACATGTCTGAGCATCTATGTGAAGAAGATAAAAGACAGATGAGGGAATTCAATAACAATGACCAATCCTTGATGTTGTGTGTGCTTGGTTTCATTTCTGTTTATTAATTTCAGTTATTTGTCATTATTATATTCAAAAATCTGTTTGCTAATGTTACATGTTGGCAGCTATCACAGCATGCAGTTATGCTTGGAGGTGAAAGGGAGTGAGAAAAAGCCACTGAGAGATAGTGATATGAAATGGAGAAATGAAACTGATTGTGAGAGTGCAATAGAGGGGAGAGAGTTGGCTAGGGATGGAGGAAGGAGGGTAAGGGGAGAGAGAAGAGTGGGAGGGGGAAGATAGAAATAGAGTGGGAGGGGGAAGAGAGAGAGAGGGGTAGAGGTAGGGGGACAGGGAGTGAGAGGGGAGGGGAGACGAAAACATTACATGTACATGTTTGTATAGAAGAGAGAAATAGAGTGGGAGGGGGAAGAGAGAGAGAGAGACAGGGGGAGTGGGAGAGGGAGAGAGAGAGGGGTAGAGGTAGGAAGACAGGGAGTGAGAGGGGAGGGGAGACGAAAACATTACATGTAAATGTTTGTATAGTTTACACTGTTCAATTATATCTAAGATTTTTAAAAATATCAAATCGAGGATACTGACCACCAATTCTGACCCCTCTCTTCTGAATTTTGTTGAGCCTTTGCATCAGTGAGAAACAATCAGACACCAGGATCTTCTTGCATCCTTCCCTCAACATGATCTATGTAAAAGAAAGAAATGTGGAATACATTCAAAAGATGATCTGCCTATATCATTATTCCTTCTCTTCCTTTTTCTGCTTCTCCTTATTCTTCCTCTTCTCTTCCTACTCCTTCTCCTCCTTGCCTCCTTCTTCTACTTCTTCTTTGTCGTGCATTTTGTTGCAGTGTTTCATACACCATTTTTGTGTCACATAGGAATAAGGCTTAAAATAAGTAATAAGGTCTGGGCTACCCTTACCTGTAAGTTGTAGTCGTGCAGAATCTTGACCAGAGAATCCCTGAGACCTGGGATCTTCATTCCTTCCTTGATTCTCTGTAACAGAGAGAGGAAGAAAAAAAAGGAGGGATAATATATAAAATGGGAAATTTGATTATATGAATGGGCAATATGACAAAAGAAAAAGAAAACTGCAAGAGGTTAAGATTAGGAAGGGGAAAAAAAAGAAGCTATCATGGAGAAAGAGCAGAACAATATAGCCTTAGAAATATCATAAGGAAGAATGAACAGTATCAAGAGCATAACGTATAAAAATGAGAATACATGAGAATAAAGAAAAGGTTAAGAGAAGAGTAGAGTAGAAAATAACTTGAGGAAGAAATAGTGTAAGACAACTAGAGATGTAGACAGGTACAAAAATATGATAATAAAAAGTAGGTAACAAAAGAAAAGCGTAAAAGTAATCCAAAAAAATAAATAAATAATTTACCTACATGTATTTTACTGTAGAATGAAGCAAATAAATTCATAACTTTCTTGCAAAACTTACCTTAATAAGTATAATTGGATCAACATGAGTTCCAATATTGTTCAGGAGGCCAGTGATAAAAGCTATTGATGAAAAAAGAGCAAAAACATAAAGCATCGAACATAAAATTAAAAAAATGATAAATTGAGTTCTTTACATATTCATCCAAATAATGGAATACTTTGTTTCACAAATATACCTTTGCACTCCCGGTATTAACAATCTCCTTCAAGTTTAAGTTTCCTCTGAAAAAAGCTCATGTCATATGGTCTGTATTCTGTCATTGAAAAACTTACCGGTATGCATTTTTATCACAAACAAAATCAAATGACAAATTCTATTCTAAAATTTTATGATATTGGACAAGAAAAGAAAATAGTTTTTGTGCCTCTAATGGATGTTGGTACATGAAGGAGAACAAAATAAGAAGACTTCATTTGGAGATGGGGTAGAGTAAGATTTATTTCTTTCTTTTGCTACTAGACTTGTACAATAAAGATCACAACTAAAAGTGTAGGCTTACGCGGTTTGTCCATGGAGTAATCGATGAGGTCGCCCCAAAGCTCCACATCATCATGCTCCTTGGCGAAGATGATTGCCTGTTCAACGTCCTTTAACTCCTCCGTGATCAATCTCAGGGCTTGCTTGGTATTGCCCATACGACCTAAACAACCAAATCCATAGCAATAAATATTAATGGTTTGTGGATACTGTAAAGCAGATAATTTTGCAAATTCGGTCTATTTAAAGCCACGTTTTTCCTTTCACAAAGAAAGACCACTCTTGTTTCCTATATATATATACATGTCTGATCTGATGGCATTAATTTTGCAAACACTGTATAAAGCCTACACAATGTACATGTAGTGGGTTCAAGGTCACTTCTTTTTATATCACTGCGATACTTCGCTAGAGAATTCTCCCATTTGCTCCTGTACATAAAATGTCCAAATAGAGATGTTGTAGTCGAGTGGTTCAAGCACTTGACTTGAAATGCTAATGAGGTTGGGGGTTCGATCCCCTACGAGACACTAATGTCCTTTGGCAATTTATTAATCTACATTTGCCACTTCATACCAAGAATAGAAATGGGGACCAGGTAGGATGACAAAGCCTTTGTGTTAGTCATTGCCATATGCCCTCAAGGTGACCATATGGTAGAAATACTCTCCAGAGAGTAGACATGGTGCACATGGGACGTGAATGAATCCTATGTCATGAGCGGGGTAATAATATCTGTACAGCGCTTAGAGATGTTATTATATATTTAACGCTATATAAATCCATATTATTATTGACATTAATTAATAGGAGGATATAGTACAACATATGCTATCCATAAAATATCCAAAGTACAGACCAAATGAAAAAGATTATGTGACAGAGAAAATATTCATTCTTGCAGTTTCAATGTGCCATAAATGGGAAAAATTGCCAATTCGAGTTCACACAAATATAGCAATCTAAGCTTTTAAATTTTGATAAATCTCTTACAATGTCAAAAATTTCAAACTTTCTATGGCAGCATGCTTTCTCTGACATTTCAACTTTCATACCATTCAACCCCTGACATTTCGTGCATTAAGGGGCATGTTTTCACAAAAGGTTGGGTAATACGATCACCCAACCAGACATGATGCCCTGATGATACTAAGTAAGCCCACTTCAACTTATTGGACAGGTTCGATTGTCCCTTCTGACTCACCGAGCAGAAATACCATCTCCTTGATGAAGTTCCTTTGTTCACATTGCTCCAGGGCCTGCTGTAACGGGTAGAAGTTACTGGTCTTGAGGAACGGAAGAAGGCGTGGTCTGTCAAACTCGGCGTAAAGCTCAACCTGCATAGCATGGAAATCTTTGCCCTCGTTGGGGTCCTTTTGGAATAGCGCATCTAGGTACTGTAGGGAAAATGGGTGGAAGATGGTTATCATCAATGTCATAATCATCAATTTTATTATCTTCATCATCAACGTAACTAGTCTAGATTATAATCTATTCCATCATAAGCCTCATTACTTTCCTTTCATCATCATCAAGTGGATCATAAATAAATCTAAATTGTCATCATTTCTCATCATCATCTTCATCATCTTCATCATCTACATCATCATCTTCTTCTCCTTCATCATCTTTCTCTTTCTCCTTATCATCGCCATTATCAGATCAGCAATACCATCACCATCTTCTTCGTCATCATCCTTAACCTCCTTGTTATCATCACCATCATTAGATCAGCACCACCATCATCCTCTTTTTCTTCTTCGCCACATCTTTATCCTCCTCCTTATCATCAACATCGTCTTCTTCTTCATCATCATCTTACTCCTCCTTACCATCATCGTCAGCAGCAGCAGAAAAATCATCACCACCATCACAAAAAAACCTCTTTGAACAGTAAGTGTCAAATATACAGTAGGCTTGCAGATGAACCATGTGAGAGAGAGGGAGGAGGATTGAGGAGTAAGCTAAGATCACCAAAAGTCTTTTTCAAGACTACACCAACATGCAGTCCTTTTCAGGACTACACACCCTCAAGAAAGATTACTGAGACTCCTCAATCCTCTCTCTCTATTCGCAGCCTACTGTGTAATCTACATCACCATGCAAGCTGATACTTACAAGCAGCATCTAAGTACATGTAAGTGTCAAGTTTTCATGCCAAAACCAATGTTAAAACATGCAACCTACCTGATATAATAGCTGCCGATGGTCTTGCAGTTGGGATACCACTTTCTTGACCTGGTGGAAAAATGAACAAAATGATGAAGACGGTAAAAGGGGGAAAGAGATTAAACGATGGAGAAAAACCCAATGAAAGAGAGAGAGAGAGAAAGAGAACTCAAAAAAAGACTTAATGCCCATATGTTAATCTAATATAAATGCTCATTGGTGTAATACAATCACAAAGAATATGGCTTCTCATAAAAAAGATCATCGTTTAGTATTCTACCCCATGATCTTTTTTTTATCAAACAAAGATATGAGATGTAAATATTGACTTTGAAATTAATACAAATGGCAGATCCAACATACTTATTCAAATGTTGACCAAAGTATATCTTTCTTTGCAAAGAGCATAAAAAAATCTTAAATAAGACGAAGATATATCAGCATAATACAAATTGTAATAATAGCAACATTTACATCACACAGATATCGATTCCACGTAATGATGCTCAAAGCACGTACAAATTACTACTATTACCCTGGCTTTAGCAACGCTGCCCTAAAGCAGTGGAGTGCAGTGAATTACCACATACCCATTTAACCGGTGTACTACTAAATTGTAATCCCCAAAGGCTTAATCCAGGGATCATCCGGTTCTAGTGAGCAGTGGGTGAACACAACTAGGTTGAGAGTGACAAACAAACAACAATAAACAATGATGACTTACTGCTACTTTATCTGAGTTTGTGATGAGCATCTCGATGGCTTGAGCAGTATCGAACTTCATAAAAAGAACGATCTTATCCTGGATTGAGTTGAAGAGGTTGCGCTTGTGAATCAACTTGAAAACGTCCTCATGCCCTAACCTAGCAGGTCACAGAGAGAATGAAGGAAAGATATATGAATGGAAAGGATTACTAAAAATAACCGGGGTTTTTTACACAAAAACTAAGATCATCTCAAGTTGGACTTGAACTATGGCAGGTCATTCATACCACTGGCTGCTCTCACCATTGGTCTCTCAAGGTACGTTGCAAATGTACAGAATTTACATTTTTGATAGTTCATTGTTGAAGAAAAAAAGTTGCTTACATTGTAAACTTAAGTTATATTTAAAACTTGGACACGTTCTACGGTATGAGATTTATGCCCTTAAAAATATTTGAACCAGACGTAAAATTAGGGAGAAAAAACCTTAAAATTTATGATCTTTAGATGTAAATTCTGTAGATTTGTGACCACGATTTGTACGTTCCTTGAGAAACCAATGCCAGGAATGGTAAGAGGAACAACCTGCCATAGTTCATGTCCAACTGAGTCAATCTTAGTCTTTGTGAAACACTGCCCTGGAGTGTTTTTCTTGAGTGTAAAGATTACCCTTCAAGATTATCATACAGCAGAGTGGTGTGCACGCAGTCATTCTACCGCACAGATATATATATACTCCACCATAAAACAAATCATCTGATAATTAAAATGTATACTCATAATTGTTTTGTACCCATTCGAACCATCCATGTTATTTTCTTCGACATTTATGTTATAAAATCAGGTGCGCTTTGGGATACAAAATATTTGTAAAATATAAAATTAATAATAATAATAATAATAATATTCATTTGTAAAGCGCAAAAACTATGTGGATATATTCTATTGCGCTGCAAGAGCTCGTAAATGCTGTGCTATACATACTATATGAACAAGTGAGTTTTCAGTTATAATTTAAAATTATCTAGTGTAGGGGCTTTCCTTATTTCTAGTGGTAATTTATTCCATAATCTAGGGGCAGCACAGAGAAATGACCGGTCCCCGAGGGTTACTTTGGTTTTATATGGGGGTATTTGCAACATAACTTGGGGAAGCACATATGGAGCCTCCTTGAAACACCCAAAATAAGAGTTCTTAAAATAAGCCTTCTAAATAAAACTTAAGGATACTTACTCCAGGTAAATGGCCAGAGCCTTGTCGTAACGTTGATCATAGATGAACAGCTCCCCCAGTGTTTGCATCAGGACAGCATTCCTTGGGTCCACAGTGAGTCGCTCCATGACGGCTGAGACCACCGTCATGAGGTCATAGAGGTCATGTGGCCACTCCTTGATTAGTTTGTTGAAGCCCTGCAGACATGTGAACAAGGTATGAAAGGGGATTACATTTTTACAAAGGCAGCGTTTCTATATAACCAGAAAACGCATACATTGTAATGACTATTGTCCAACACATGTACAGCTTCACGCAAACCAAAGAGCATCTATCTCTTTGCCTTATTGTATTTTGTTCATTGCTTCATAGTTTTTCAATTTAGTCATCTCATTTGGGCTTGAGCAACATTTATTCTAGCCTTTATTTGATTAAGAACATGGGTTAGGGCCTGAGTTGCAATTGGGTTTAGGGTTATGTTTAAATTGAGGAACTTGGAACAAGACTTTGACTGTTGTGCAACTGTTGTCTGAACTGTAGATGATGATGCTTCACAGCATTTGTATGGCGCCATATATCTGTTTCCAAAGCAATCAAAGGCACGATTTATTTGCAAATTCCTTAAGGGTCATCTCATTGATGGTGATCTGACATCTGCTCTTATGACATTTCTTTAAGCCTTTATTTCATCAAAGCTATGAAAAAATTTAAGGCATGGGATGTCATTGGATTTCAGGGTAGGTTTTGTGCAGAGCTACGTATTGGGTTAGGATGTAGTGTTAGGTCAGGAATTGAAGGAATTCCACAAGTGTTAGAAGCGATCGCAGAAGCGATTGTCACCAGGTCACACATCGTGCTTTCATACTGACCTGTAGATCTGTCTGTAGATACTCGTTGAGGATCATCTCATAGATGGCTTTTGACAGTCTCATGTCGCCCTTGGGTATGTACTGACTGATGACCTTTAGTTTGTGAAGCTTGGCAAACTTGAAAACCTCCTCCTCCCAAAGATCTTTGTTCTTCCCAAGGATCATTGGACACAAGCTGCAAAAGCAGAAACAAGTGGAGATTTCAGTATAGCTGGTCGGTTTAAATCAATGATGCTGGGTACATAGGAGAAACAAGAGTGTTACCTAGCCAGTATTGCTTGCCTGCTAGGTGCCTTGTCTGTTCTCAACATTGTCAATCAAGGCTTTCCATCTACTTCTATCTCTGTTTCTTTGTAATGTTATGTTACTTCTGTTACCAGTAAGCCCAATAAACTTATCCTTGTATTTGATGCGCTGTTTTTCTCTGCTTCTTTTTTTTTTAAGTTTGCCTGTCAGTATTTTGCCTGTTTTCTGTGCCTTTCTGTGCTTTTTCTTTTCAGCCAGTGTAGTGAATTATAAATGATGCTGAGTCACAAAAGATTTTGTAGAAAGGCAAGTGCTAGTCAGCCAATATCAGCCATACCTTCAATACATACCCCACAGGTGATGGTCAAAAGGAAGACTAGTGAGGTGTGTGCGCCAATCCATAACCCCGCCCCCCTCCCCCTCCCCCCTAAAAAAAAAAAAAAAAAAAAAAAAAAAAAAAAAAAAAAAAAAAAA
>BEXV01000647.1:183908-197190 GCA_003118195.1 Hemicentrotus pulcherrimus
CCCCCCCCCCCCCTGCATAGAATTTTTTTCAGTTGTAACAAAAAAACTTTGATAATATCTGTCCTCCTTTGAGTATGAAACTCCTTTACTCCTCTTTTTCCCCTAGGGGGTGGGGGAGGGTAGGTAAATAGTGGATATCCTGCATCAGCATTATGTGTTTGTACCAAGATTGCAGAGGAACTAAAAGGTCCTTTGCCCTTTTGGAAGAGATATTGGTATAACGAAAGTAGAAACATATCCCCTGTAACTTTTTCCCCTACTCCTCTCCTATCTCTTGGATATACCAGAGAGGAACAATTTGTCAGTGCAGGTCCCGTAATCTGAGATTTTAATTGCAGAGTTTGCATTCTGCGGATAGGACCTGGTTGGTAATCGTAGAAGGCTCTCAGTCTTCCAGCGTGATGCGATGTGCTTGTATTGATCTTTGTCGAACCCTGTGCAAACTGAGCAGACGAGATGCATACATGTGGTGTTTTAGATACAATTGTTACATGTATAAGTGCGTGTACCAGACACTGTACATTCTTCATTTTCAATAATATGCAGAAGTGCTTTTACATGTACAGTATATCATCCATCATTTTTTGACGAAGCAATCCAAATTTGATCAATTATTTTTCAACAAGTTTTGTAATTATTGTTATGAAATTGTTTTCAATAAATAGCAGATAACAATAAAGTTGTCAGTTTTTTCTATTGATAGAAGATGAAAATTTTTAATTAGTTTTTAAATAGGTAGCAGATAACACTTTCTAGGTTATTTTGAAATATCCATTAAAAGGTTAAAAAGAATAAGAGTTGAATTGGTACGTAATTTGGTGAATAATGTCCGAGTGCAATCACAAAAACAACGCACCCACACTCACTCAGTGCAGACCATTGTTCTTGAATACATCTTAATATTAATATTGTCCCAGCAACTTCTAGTTTGGCTTTTTCAAGCAGATACATGTTGATCAAATTTAGGGAAAAGACATGTTTGCTTATGGGCTACAAATTCAAACTTGTCATCAATTCTGTTAAAGTTTTAGATGAGAAGTTGATAAGATAATTCATGTATGTATGTACCAGAGGGAAAAGCAGTATTATGAGGTGATTTTGTTTACATACATGCAGAGTTGTTGCAATTCACATGGATGAACAGATTACTTGATCATAATTGAAAATATTGAATATTTTTGTGCCCAAAAACATGTAAATATGTGTTACCCTATTCAATCGCAAGTTTACGTCTTCAAACTGTGATAGATAGAGGAAGGGGCCAATAAAAGGAAAGACAAAAGTGCATGATTTTGGAAATAATACCTTCTTTTCATCAGATTATCTGATTTTAAGAATAAGAAAATGACAAAAGTACACATAGTGTATTCATATCTACTGCAGATTGTATGGGTGGTTTTTCTTTCTCATATTAGTCGGAGTTCGTACACACAACACACACACACACACACACTCTCTCTCTCTCTCTCTCTCTCTTCCTTTATCTCTTTTACATTTGCATATATTTATTTTCTTAACCATTATCTTGAAGAAAAGATTAAAGACCTGGGATTCACCTTTACTCAGCATTTGTTCTTCTTCTTCAGAGTATACTTGTGATGTTAATGTGTTTTTTCATTCTCCCTCTTTTTGACCCCCTTCCCAATGTCCGTCTTGCTTATCCTAGTTCGCTGCCGGCTCCTGAAGCAATGACTGCTCATTAATTATGGATGTAACGGCCACCAATCCTAGCTTTGCACAGATAAAGGTCAAAAGCGAGCCGGGTATTGCAAGAATCGGCACCACTCCCTCCTCAGTGTCGACTCAGCTTATCACAGCGGTACAGGTGAGGGCCTAATGTCAAGTACACCCCAACACACACACTTGCACATTCTACACACACACACTTGGACACACACACGGGCATCCTGCTTCCTGAGTGCATGCTACGATGCTTTGGCGGGACAGTCTCCCACACACACACACTCGCGCTACATGCTCACCCTCACTCACACACACACACACACACATACACAAACTCTGCTATACACTCAGGGAGCACCAAAGCAGCGCTGTAAATCAAATCCGGGGCAAACCATGCAAATGCAGTATAACGTGATGCAAAGAGGCCCTGAAAAGAGAGAGGGGGGCATTTGATATAGGCAAAGACAAAGTCTGAATTCAATTTGCTCAGTTTGCTGGAAAATTTCTATCAAATTATAACGCCATTTGAATTGCTAAGCAAACTGGCCATCAGTATACATTGGTACGTTATTTGCCTACAGGTCAGGGGATCTTGTCCATCTGCGTTTGTAGTTTCCGCTTTTGGAAAGCTTTTGAGAATTTTGTATGTCTTCTTTTAATGTATTCATGTCTGGTTGGTTAAAAGGAGGTCAGTTTAAATGTCCGTGAGAAGGCAAGAATATAGATCGAGGCACCATGGTTTTACGCTAACACTGCAAAGACTTTTTACAAAAAGAAGTGCTTGACAGGAACAAGACAGGATTTATTGGATGCCATTCTGCTATGCTCTCCTCATTTGATCACTGTTTGCACATCCAGTTTGCGACGTTTGCTTGTTGCCCGGAACGGGAGGTAGCGATGGTTTCTAACTAGTCGAACCGTGGTAAGTAGGTTGGCATATCTACATACTTATAATTGGCTACTTAGCAATGTGCATTACATTTCATTTCATTTCATACACTTCCTCCTAGTGCCATAGGAAGGATCAGAGCACCGGTGATTGACACATGAGCTGGTCATACTAAGCTGTGGGATATATATCCCTTAAACTTTGTGTTCATATCTCATGGCTCTCTTTAGATCCAAGAATTTCTGTTAAAATTTCATCCGAGTAGAAAGTTTTTTGTTTCATTGAATTTCTGTCACATAACTGCTTTGAGGAATTTGTTATAGATGTGTAAATATAGTGTAGGAAAGGGATATTGAAATCTTTAAAAAAATGTCTCATTTGACTTCATTAGTTTTTCTGTTACAAAATTTGCTTTGAGGAATTTATTTCATAATGCCAGAAAAATTCATCCTAAGCTCTGAATTATCAATGAAATGACAGTTTTGTCTTTGTGAGCACCCTCTGAGCATCTTTATTTTCTCATGTATAATTTATAAAGATATGTCAGCTGATGATTTCTTCTTTTTTTTCTTTGATTTTTAAAAAAAATTATTTATTTCTGAGCTTTGAGGCTCAAAACTACATCTAGGAAATCATTTGAAAACAATTTGTTATGATTGAAGAAAACTAAAAATTGGGGAAAGGACAATGATTGCTTTGTAAAAGAATATTTATTTCTATCAAACATTTGCAATATAGTGTTTTACTTGCTTAGGAGCTCCACTATAAAACACAGTCCTAAAGAGTAGTGATTTCTTAAATGATATAATTTTTGACAGCATATCCTATTTTTGTATTTATTTAGAAGACTGTTACATATTGATGGAACTAATTTTGTGTACAGATGACAACTTTTAAATTCTTAACTTTCCTATTTCTATTCGGATATTACTCAAACTTTCACTAATTTGTTATAATTGTTTTTCTGCTTTATTAACACCAGATAACTATCAGGGTGGACTTTAATTTTGATTGTGCATATTGGATTAAACAAAATATAGTTTGACGATGTACATTATTGATTTAATTCTTTGATTTGTCACTAAAGTGTTGATATTCAATAAGTTAAAGTTGTTCACTTATCAATTTATTATTACTTAATGTATTTTTTAATTTTTCAAGTAATCATGTAAAGATAGTGAATGCTATACGTGTATTATTTACTAATAAGTAGTATTTCATTTGAATAAAACTTATGATTACATATATTTACATCCATTATTTGTTAGTAATTTCTATTACACCAAGTTTATACCTTCAACCTTGGATCAAATACCATGAAAAGCCTAACACTAAACATAAGTCTATCCTAAAACCCCTTTGCAAACTGAACCCTGATGATATACAGTATTGCTTGGAATAAAGTTGACAGTCTCACACTGTGTCACGCGTGAATGCATGCATTATCCCATAGACCTTGGTGTGACTTGGTGGTAATGTGTCAACTTTATTTCAAGCAATACTGTATCTGTGATGAAACGAAGGCTGGTGCAAATTCCACTTTAAGCCTGTATCCCTTTAATAACTTCCATTCCCATTTACATGTCAAACAATCTTGTTTGAGTCTCATCCCAGCAAAGCCAAATGTCCAATTTCAATTTCAATTTCAATTCATTTCACTCATAAGACAGGACAAACATCCTTATGATTAGATTGATAACTGGTTATGCATACAAATCAAGAAAACAACAATAGAATGTTCGATATGAAATGAGAGAGGAGACAAGCTAAATGAACCCTTGATCCGTATGTAAATAGAAGTGATAACAATTACGAGGAATAGTTCAAATGCATGTACTCCGGTTTCACAGGACAAGTCTATTGCTGTCACCTTTACTCATTTCTCTTCTGATCACGTCTATTTTCCACTCTCCATGGGCCTCTCTCTCTCTCTCTCTCTCTATATCTCTCTCTCTCTCTTTCTCTCTTGTATCTCTGCAAGGCCTTTCCAATATTTCCCCTCTGAGCGGAATAAAGTCCTGTCTGGAGAAATGTAAAATATGGCATTGGGGGGCCCTCCTGTCCTCTAGTAAATTGCATTTGTTTTGGAGGGGGAAAAAAGCGATTGCATGAATACATTTGATGGAAGTATCTTCCTGTGTTTACAGTGTACTGGAACAGGGAGAACAATTTCTAATGGTCAGCCTTTTGTATATTTCCTGACACCCATTATAATGTTAAATCATTGCTTTTCATGATGTTCTGAATTGATGTTTTACTTTGATAATACTTGATGCAATGTACATTGTAAATAGTTGTAGGGAAAAATGATTTGAAATATTGACAAATGATGATACTGTCTACTTTCAATATACCTGTAATCTACCATATTTGTGTTGTCGTGGCACATATTTTAAATTCATCTGACATTTTTTAAATACCGGAAAGCATATCAGTCTATAATTATGCAATAATAATTGGTTTCCATGCAATTTGAATGAACTCTTTACATGTAGGTAAAATACAAATTCATATTGTATATTCCATATAAAACAGCATCAACTACATTTTACAACATCAACAACAATAACAACTACAGCAATACAAACAATAAAGCATGATAAAAACTAAAACAAAAACAAAGTAAGAAGAGCAACAAGAATAGATCTATTAGAGGTGTAGCAATTAGAAAACATCAAGCAAGCTCATGAATTAAGACTCACTACTTCCTTGTTTATTCTAGAGTATGGTAGCGTTCAGTTCTATTTTTTCAAGCATCTAATGATGCATGTATCATCTCACTGATGACTTCACACCTGTTAAAAGTTCATCAGTTCATGCATACCGGTACATGCTTGAGTGTAATATTTATATCAGCTAGCGAGTTCACTGCCCTTTACATGCATCAAAACATGTCATGTTTAATTCATCAGTGTTAAAGAGAAGGTTGAGTTCTGGGGAGAGGTGAAAAATAATTTGTGAGCATTATCATTGTTATTATGCAAGTGTGGAAGAAAATCAGAGAAAAGATGTTCCTAGCTAAAAAGCATGGCTCTTCAAATGCCTTCATATTCTAAATATGATAAGTGACAGCTGAAAAATGAGGCTCGATTTGTATGCCACATGTTTATTGTAGTCCCATACGTCGTTCTGTGTACAGTGCTTGGTACTTTACCCAGGCTCGTCTAAATTTCTTATCATTTTGAAGACTAATTGACTTCTATTCAGAACCTTGCAGAACACACCAATATGCTACACTATCAACTTTTTCTGATCTATTCCACACCGTTTTTTCGCAATACAATTGCATGACCAGAACTCAACTTTATCTTTAACTCATTAGTGTTAAGTGTCTCCTCTTGGTGATTTACATTGTTGCTTGATCTACATGTATTCTAGAACGCTGAGTTGTAAATACATAATACATGAGAAGAGAAAGATATGAGAAGAGACGGATATGAGAAATATGTGAGAAGTACCAAAAATCAATCACAAATCTTAACTATTTCTGCCATAATATTATGTATGAATAGGAATACTCTTTTAAAAAAAAGAAGCATTGGAATGATTGGATCATGTAATTATCAACATGTATTCATTTTTAAATTAGAAATTTATGCATTATTTTCATTTGTACTAGAATATGCTGTAGATTTTCGTTTTTTTACCTAGAATGCTGCATTACACATAATAAATGAGAAAAAAAGAGTAATAATCATTGACAAAAGTAATTACATTCTGTTTATAGTACATGGAAAATTACGTGAAAATCTGAAAGTTAGCAACATCTTTTGGTGCTAAGCAATTTGATGAATTCTGTTGCATTACTTTATTCATACATGATCAATGCATGTGCATTATATTTTGTGTGAAATTGTCTTGAGAGAGACAAAAAATAGATAAATATAACTGTTGCCAATTTGAGAAGGCCATAAGCAAGCTGTTTCATTCAGATCTTTAAAGTTCTGATCTTGTATGGATACATACCAGATGTCCATTACCTTGATACATAGAAGCAGATCACAAGAATAGACTTAGTTAATTGATTCTTCTTAACCATGTTTGTTCTTTTAAAAAAGGGGGCTATTTTGTGCGGGGGTCAAACTGACATATATTTAGATTATAATTACAAGGAGGATTATAATGACAACATGTCTTTCTTAAGATCAGATGTAGATATGAATATACTACTTTCAGGACTCTTGTACATGTGTGTATGTCAGTCACAGGGATTAATTCTATTTTGAGAACTACTTTGAATGTGCATGGTGAGTAAAAGGTCACGGTGTATTACAACTTTACAAGCAGTCTTTGATATTGATTTTGTATAGTTTATCTACCGGTATCAGTCATTTGGCTAAGCTAAATATACTTGCGTTTTCATTCCATTATGAATCAAGACAAATAACAGACATAATTGAATTGGGTTCATTCCTCTTACATGTATGTTCTTTAAACTATTTTGATTGTGTCGCAATAGTTATATCTGCAATTAAAAATAAAACAAATTTACCTAAATACTTGTGAATGATGTCCTTGGAGAAATAGTTTGCAGTATAATCAACCTTCCCTCTCCCCAACCGCGCCAGAAAAAACAGCAGATATATAAATAGAGAATCATCTTCTTTTAACTGGATTAACAATGATACTTGTGACAGAACTAGAAAAGGATGATCATGATCATGATCATGATCATGAATTCTCAGAATTTCCATAATAATGAAACGTTTCTTTGTTTATATCATGTCCTCAGAGTAGTTATTAAAATTTCTTCCAAATCAAAGCTTTTTTGTGCATCAAAGTCACGTCAACAATTTTTAACATAGGTTTCTTTTTTCATGAGAGATAGAGAGGGAGAAAAAAATCAATCCAAATCAAATGGAATTTCTCAGAAAAGGCCTCATTGGTGACCTTCAAACAACCTTGGAAAATCAATTGCAGTTTTGTGGACACTGAATATCCCTCGTGTATATCCACATCAGATGATCGTTAATCCATGTATTTATTATTTTTTATTGGAAAGGTATGTTGTGGTTAAGTGGTATAACTTTTACAGGGCCTTGTACAGTACTGAGATATGAATTTGTGGCTTTAAATTTAATACATCAACAACAAACGAGAAGAATACACTCTATTTTGGGATCATTTTTAAATCAATTGCAGCTATTTTTAAGACAGGACCCAGAACTCAAACTTCTCTTTAAGATATAGATTTATTTTACCCTTTTTTGTCACCCCTACGCTGTACAAACATCATGCCTCAAGTTGCCAGGGTAAACCAATTTATTGCATTAAAACACAGGCAATAATGTCAATATAGAATAAGCGAAAATACAATTTGTTCAGGCAGTATTGGTATGGAAGTTTGGGGGGCATTGTACGCTGGACAAAAAAGCTTCTACTTGAGAAATTTTATGTGATGTGTAGTCTGCATAAATATTACTTTACATTGGAACTGGATTTTGAAGTGCTACATATTGTAGATATTTGTCTCAAGAAGGGGGGGGGGGAAGGGTCTGGGCTTCAATATTACACCATATCACAAACACTGATAACACGTAGGGCCGTGTATCTCCGATTTAACATTGTTAAACGATCCCTTTAAACAGAAGTGGGCAACCACATGTGGAGAAAAGTGGAGACTTTATTGTAACGAAGAACCCTCTTTTGTGTCTAGCTTGCAGGAAGCATAGGAGCCAAGCCACAGAGCGCCACGGATCAACTTCTCCTGGCCATGCAGAGCGCAGCGGCCAACAGCAGTGCTCTCCGGACTCCAAGCAGTACAGCCCTGTCAACAGTATCAGGGACAAAAGGATATCAGACAGGTTAGTTTACGCTTTCATGCATACCCAGTACCCACCGTCTACTATGATTTTTGCATAATTATTACGATTTTTTGTCTAAAATTACGCCTTACGATACAATTTTTTTGTTCTTCCCCCGTTCACCTGGCACTGTCCAGGCCGACGATTACCCTTGCATGGGAGAGCACCGGGGCATGGTACCATGGGTAAAAATGTTTCCCAGCTCAATCACTGTCAACTCACCACTCAAAAACTGGGACCAAATGTCCGGATTTCTGTTTGGACTCCGCGGAAAATTAGTCTGTCATCTTTGGTTTTAAAAACAGCATTGTTTACTATTATTATTATTATTGAATCGGATACTTCTACCGTACATGTAGTATGGTTAAAAAAGAAAAAAATTTAACATGGCATCCAAGTATTCGCATGTAAAATGGGAATGTACTCAAGTTTATCATTACATGCTTGTGTACAGCCCTTTATTTTTCTCCTCCAGGGTCTATTTCATCGGGGGAATTTCAAGCTTTTAGTCCTTGTTTTGTTTTTTTGTTTTTGTGGGGGAGGGGGTTGCAAAAGTGTCGTTTTTATTTTTAGTCTTCAAAGGTTTGTCAGGTATGTTCATGTAGTTTTCAGCTCTGGTGTTTAAGTGTGTTGGTTGAAAAGGATCTTGGTGCTTTCATAATGGAAACTGTACAGCCCTAGCTGTCAACAGTCAAGAGGATCAATGGGTATCAGATGGATCATATTTGCTTGATGTTTGGGTTAGTTGGAAGGATCTTGGGTGCATTTAGGACTCAAATCACAGTCTACGACAGAAGGGACTCGATGATACAAGACAGCTCAGCCATGCATACTTATTATGTTTCTTTTGTATAGTGTTCTAGCTGAGTCAGGAGTTCTTGGATTTTGTTCAGGTATATAACATTGACTGTTTGTCATACCTTCACTTTAAAAATCAGCGTTCAGGCCTACAATTCAAACAGGGACTAGATGCAAGTTGCTCCAGGAAATCCTACATGTGGCTCCCATATATACTTCCACATAAACATGTAGCTGCACAGAACTTGAAGAATATTGTAATTCCTCTTCATTCTCCTGTTTCTTGTAACGAATAGTACATTGACCCAGTAACCCTGGATATAATATACATGTAGGCTGTCTGCTGTTACGGTTCATGGCTTTAGATTGCAGCTTCATTGAGTGTCATACTTTGTTAATCAAGCTTCTCCTGTTTCCATGACAACCTTAGATAAATGACACTCTAAGCTGATACAATGTAGAGTTACACATCCATGAGGATTCATCCAGTTCCAAGTTAAGCTCTGTTCAGACAGGTGGCATTTAAATGTTTCAATATTTATTTTTTGGTACTCTGTGCTTTATTACTGGTCCGTCTGCATTTCAAATACCAGTATAATATAGTGTCAGCATATGATGGGTCATACGATGGAATATAAATGATGTTAGATGCTGCTTGTAAGTATCGGCTTGCATGCTGATGTAGATATACAGTAGGCTTGCAGATGCACCATGTGAGAGAGAGGGAGGATTGAGGAGTCCTGAAAAGGACTCTCGGTAATATTTTTTGAGGGTGTGTAGTCCTGAAAAGGATTGTTGGTGTAGTCTTGAAAAAGACTGTTGGTTATCTTTCTTAGCTTATAGTTCTAAGGAAAACTATAGCGCAGATTGGAGAGGATGGGTGGCGGGAGTGGCTCGACGTTTCAAACAGGTTGACTATCCGTCGTCAGGAGTGGAGAATAGCTGGCGTGTGTGAACTTATGTCACCGGGATACGGACGTGGGGGTACTATACATGACCATGTGGGTTTGAGTCACAGGGGTGTGGACTTGGGTGGTCTGCTTGTCTGTCTGGGCTGGAGTCTCCGGGTTGCGGACTTGGGGGAGCTTCGAATCCATGAGTGTGGTGTGCTGTCGGCCAGACACTGTGTGTGTCCCCGACGTAGGTAGCGTCACAGACAACAGCAGATTACCAAAGAGTCCTTTTAAGGACTCCTCAATCCTCCCTCTCTCTCACATTGTGTATCCGCAAGCCTAATGTATATAAATGCTGTTGATCTACACATGTCTAATATACAAAGGTATATAACAAAAAATAAACGCCTAATTTTTTATAACCAATACTATTAGACTACATGAGATTACAACGAGAGGTAAACATAGCAGATCAGAAGAAAAAAAGGAATACAGGAAGGTGAAAGATAGGAAGAAATAAAAGTATCTATTTAGACTGATAAGTTAGAAAGTATTTGGATTGCAGGTTACAGACATTCAATTGTAGGAATATTTAGGAGTCCTCTTGACATTTGATGCTGTTGATGTTCTATGGCTTCCTGGAAGCACCCCCCCCTNAGAGAGATGTCTGATGTCTGAAGCCTGGTTCATTTAGGATGTGGTAAACAGCCTCAACAATCTCAGCAGCAAAATGAAAACCAGCAGTGGATGGCAAGTGGTATTGATAAAACCGTAGCTGTGTGCAACAAAAGCACACATACATGTACTATCTGGTTTATCTTTACTTTACAACATAAAGAATTGTGAAGTGAATTTTGCATACATGTTTACTAAGTTTTACTGCAGCATTTTTGGTAGGCAGTTTATGGGCTATAAGTTATAATGCAGTGTTTTTTAAAGGCCCACTGCACTTCTTATAGCTGTGCCCTCTATATAGCGAATAATGCCTAATCGGTGACCATTGGTCCCCCATGGTCCCCTCTTTCTTATGTTAATTGAGAGCTGATTTGATGAGATAACCACCTGTCAGTGACCATGCAGGGAGGTCTAATCCCTCCTGGCAGAGGGTCTTTAAAGGCAGTATATGGGGTTGTGTATAAACGAGGCCTTAAGAAGCGGTATTATACCTGCCATTCCCAGCCATCAATCAATTTGCGAAAATGTCAGGCTTCTTCCAGGGGCTAATGATGCTCTTCAAATGGCAATTACTCCTAATCTTTCTCGTTTGTTTCCGAATCTACATACAGCCGTGTGTGCCATTATTAGTTGTGTCATTATTGGGCTTGTGTGGGACGTACATGTACATGTATATGGGTACCAGGGTAAACGTGGATTTAAGAGATGAAAAACACTCTCCAAGAAAGCTGTTTACCGTTGACACACACCCATGGCATTCTTCTACATGCACATGCATGCATTCAAACCTGCCTTATGGGCCACCTCTCTATGAAGGCCACACTATGAACATGACTGACAAAGAAAGCCGACAATTTATACAGTTCATCAGGTACACGAAGGAACATCCGATCACTGCTATTATGTAAAAATGTGTAGAACAGGTGTCACATGCATATTCACTTTTGACATATTAATAGCAGTGAAGGGATGTTCCTTTGTCTACCTGAGGAACTGTATATTTTGTCCGCTTTCTTTGTCAGTCATGCTCATAGTGCCACCTGTCTATGGTGATCTTGTAGTGTCTCTCCCTTGAACCTGTCAATAAAGGTCACCAGTCTATTATGTGACTTTCTTTGTTTCCCTTGGGCGGCCTCAGTACACAGGTTTGACTGTAGTCATATATGGCTTTATTGATGAAAATCAGATGTGCATATTATCTCCTGACAGTTTAACAGAGGCATGCATGCAAACCCTAGGAAGTTCACTCAGTTCTCAACATGTAAATGCATGGCTGTTTTAAAATTGAAGAGAAAGTCGGGAGTGGTGATTTTTTTAAAGCCCATCTGCGTTTATTATGGAGTCTGCAATCAAAATTGAGAATTATGGTCACTTCCGTGACAAGATCTGCAACATCTAAATATGAGGGGTGTTTTGTAAGATAAATCTGTGATATTAAAAGTTTGGTTTGCTGTAGTGAAGAAGATATGCAGAGCAAAGCAAAGCAAAGCAAAGCTAAGCAAAGAAATACGTTTCTTTGCAAAGATCAAAGATGGCGGCTATGCTAATTAATCAATCAATCAATTGCTCCTTCTTGTATTGCTTCATTTTTCCGTGTGCTTTCATGTATAAACAATTGCAAAGTTGTGCATGTGGAAAATTACTAGAAGGCGTACAAGTACATGTATCAACCTGCATGTCTAGTGCATAGTGCATGACTGGAATCGTAATGAATCTTGCATATATATATGCATTTCTACCAAATAGAGTTTCTCTGCAAATTTCCATGACAAAATTGATTGATTGATTGTCTGCTGGGAGCCAGAAAAGCATTAATTTATATAATTTTACATGAAGCTAACATCCTTCTAACTCTCACCAGACAATAAGTCAAGAAAAGCCACAGGAATAAAAGGTCAAAAGAGCCCAGCCACTAGGAGGAAATTGAAATACACCTCCATGTACAGTATGTTGGGGGAGATGCAGTTCGGCTTGTTAGTTCTGCTCTACCCCTAAGCGACTTGGGGCTCCGGTATCGATTGGACAATCTTAGCATGCAGGTGTTACTGCTTCAAAGCTATACATGCAGCTTGCTTGCCATCCGATACATTTGTACGTCTACCAAGCTACTAAATGTACGGGTTCGGGCAAATCTGCATTTCTCCTGCCACATCTGTTTGAAGATGTAGACCATTCTAATTTGTATCTGATAAATATTCTTAGTTGGGTAGATCTTCTGATGTAAAGATGATTTACCGTTCTTTTTTGTTGTTGTGTCCAGCCCTTGTGTTTTAGATTCCTTCCCAAACCTCTTGTTGACATTATCATTGTTAAATGTACATTCAGAAGTTGGTACAATGATTGAAAAACATGTACATTAGATTGAAGAAAATTCAGTCATTCATGTAAACATTATATTACCTCTTTATAACTACCTGAAAGAAATTTTATGAAGTTGTTAAAACTGCAATCAAACAGACAAAAAAATTACAAATTACAATGTATCTGATTGGAAATGCGATTCTGGCACTTGAAATATATCACATGATACAAACATGTAC
>BEXV01000648.1:89175-101006 GCA_003118195.1 Hemicentrotus pulcherrimus
GTCTCTTTCAGATTTCTTTCAAAGAATGGCGTCATACAATATTCAGAACAACGGGCCTTCTTTGAAATGAATGAATATCTACATGTCTTTTTAAAGTAAATAACTGAAGACAGACGTATATCATGTGACAACCGCGCATATTGAGACCGCTTTTATATCTATTTCAAATAATGGCGTCTGATGATAGAAAGGAGTGTATTTGTAAGATAACCATTTCAATTGATTTTCTTTGAGAGACGTTAAGAACTGATGCAACTGGCGGCATTTACTGACTGGGGATTTGGAACGTGCTAACTAATTCACGACGGGCGATACTTTCTGCAACACAAGCACGCAAAGCCCGGAAAGAAGGATTTAGAATGGCATAGTAACTGTGTCTCCTGGAGATACGGTGTCGTTGGAAAAAAGCATGCGTGAAAGATAAGACGGCAACGGCGAATCCAGGTTAAGATGAGGGTGTATTCCTCGTCCCGTTTGTAAACCTAGCAAACCTAAGCAACTTATTGCCGAATGCCTACGTCATGCTTCCATGCCCAGGTACGTTGTCCCTCTCTCTCTGGAGGGGTTCCGCCCCTCTTATCATCTCCGGATACGCCACTGGATGGTAGCTGCCACTTTGAGTTAATTCTTGTATTGGCAGTGATATTCTTTTTCCCTGATCTCATAAATATTTGGTAACTATCAGGGCTTATTTGGCCTGAGCTTTACAACCATCCGAAATTTAGCCCTGCATCTTGTTACGGGGATCTATTAGAATACAATACGCACAGGCTAATTGGGAGCAACAGGATCAGTTTTCTACATGAAGCAGTTAAAGTCATGACCTCTTGTCTACTTACATCGGTAATGGATAGAAGAAGGAAATAAAAAGATGAATGTTGGAATGAAATATATATCCGATATTAATTGTTCAACAATGAGATTTCTAGTGGATATTGAGGTCACCCGACCGTGGCTCAACTGATCAAGAGTTGTTACACCAAGGTCCTTTGGCGAGGCGAAGGGTCATGGGTTTATCTGCAGGAAAATAAAAGGGTCGAACAGAGGGTCATATATAATTATTATTAAATCTGTATTTGTCTGGCTGCAATCTTATCAACGATTCGTAAGATATTTGAATCATGTTGATAAGATGGAGGTTGTTGATTCTGGTATCTTTGTCGTTTTATTTCGCATCGTAGGACAAGGACACTCTACCTGGTAGGACATTGTCGCCGTCCGCACTGTATAGTAGATCGTCGGGCATCGTTGGCTTTATTAACGGCTGTTGATTACCTTGTCTGATTCGCTCTCGTTCACTACACGAAAGTAAGTCGACAACTTGAAATCATTCAAACACGGATGAGACTACAGCATCTAGATGACATTACCTGTCTATTCTGATGCGTTCTGCAAACATGTTCTGGGGAGGCCATACTTTTCCTTAGATCCCGGGAGAGACCAGGAAACGGAGTGTGATTCCCCTAAAGCTTCCATTTCATTCAAACGCCATCTCACTAGTGACACTTAAGAACATTAATGTGAAGGAAAGTGGAGAAATTAGAGTATGCGTTTCAAGTTGATCATGTCACTACCCTAATCCACCAATAGGCATGCGTAGTAGTCGAATTACTGCCTGGTATATTGAAGTACATTTAGTAGGCAACATGTCAACACTTATACTCAAGAATTTCCTGAGCTATTTGGACGAATTCTAGAACAGGGCTGGGGTGATCGATTAGCAGTATTCAGGACAATTAATCCCGAGCAGATATCATCCCGCCTGACGAGAACTCCCCCAGACAATCAAAACATCAGGACCAATATCCCCTTTAAAAGGAAAATTTGCTCACTATTAAAAAGAGCAATTACGCATTTCGTGACATCCCTGGCGAAGGAACCATTTTCGGGAGTGTAGATGTCCGGGGTTATAAAATTATAGTCGAGGGGATAGCTGTCTCAAAAATAAAAGTCCCCTACTGCTGGAACCATTATATGGGTCTCATTCTGTTAGGTAAAATGATGGGATGTTCGCCCCCATGTCTACCATCGTCTTCCATTGGCTTTCAGAGTCACTTCTGTCAACCATACTCCGACATTTTGACTCTGAATATCTAATGGATTCGTTTCAAGTTCATCATGTCTTCGATATAGTAAAGCAGTATCCAGGCGGTAATACCTCTGCCCGGTGAGATATACGCTCGAAAACAGTAAAGCCAGGCTGACACTTGCACGATTTTGTGGCACGCATTGGCACGACTTGAGTCGTGCCAGTGCGCAAACTAGTCGTAAACTGGCGTGAAGTGTGCGTGAACTCGTCGTGACTGCGTGCCAGGTCGGGACGAGAATTTTGAAATGTTTAAAATTTTGGTCACGACAAATTTGTCGTGACCGGGTCGTGAACTATTCGTGGACTCGTCGTGAACTCTTCGTGAACTATGCGTGAACTGGTCGTGAACAATGCGGGAGCCTCCCAGTTCGTGCCCCAAACTGGCACGATTTGCCACGAAAAAATCGTGGCCAAAAGTCGTGCAAGTGTCAGCCTGGCATCCGATTCGTTTGATTCATTCTGACGTATTCATTGACAGATCATGCTTGCGATATCGACCCCGGGGTTACCCATTTAGGCCCTTTGAAACTTTATAGCACAAGATGCGCAGACAGACACGCTTTGAATGGAAACCTGAATGTGATTACAGAATACAACTTGACGTAAAAACTGACAAGTATATCAAGCTGAAATTACAGTTGAGTGGTATTAACCTGCTAAGCCCTGAATGAAGATAATAACATGACAATGCGATTGTCACTGAAATATCTGAAGTCAATGAAAAGACAGCTATTATTTTGTAAAGGGAACGCCAGACAGCCTTCGGCATTACGATCTTTGCAGATGTTTATAGTCTTTTTAAGGTTCACACGCCAAAACTCAACAGCAGATTGGTCATTGTTTTCCAGTGAATTAAGTCTGTTCTGTTTCTTTACCGGAGTATTAAAACATAATTGAAATTAATCATATCTTTTGTTTCCTTTGAAATGTAACGCGCAAGTATGTCTTTTACAAAACTTCCATCCACTCAAATTGTCGCTTTGTGTCAACAATGGCGAATTTTTTCATTTTATTACTTTATTTTCTAAATGTGCATTGATAATGCCTCGGATAAAAGGTGTCATTTAATTATCCCGGGTGAGTAAAGGTAAAACAGGTTTTAACATGAGACTTATAAGCTCATGAAAGAATAGCCTTATACAATTTATCCGTCATTTAGAAAATTTTGATACAAGATGGTTATTGACATTGAAATGTTAAAATAATAATAAAAACGAAATCCCTTTTGTAACGTTTCTGTAACACGGAAACACTTGAAAACTATTTGCAGGCGGTACGGTTAAAATTGAAATTAATTCGAGAGGGTTACAATCAAATAAATATCATTAATCATAATTTGGTACATTAATGCCTACGATTGGAACAAACAGCAACGATAAAACTGCACAATTAAAAAAAAAGCGGCATCAGTTTGCCGATAAAGTTTTTGTGAGAAAAGAACACTTCAAATTTCAAAGTACAATATTTAAAACTGGATATCAAAAGGATTTATAGTCCTCATGATATTGGGAATAGTTGCCCAATCAGAGGGTGAACATGTCCAACGCTGGTGAGTCTTGGGTCACTTTTTAGCATTGCCTAAAGTTGGTCGAATATATATAATTCAGCCATGTTGGGCATTTTTTTAACCTCATGTTTTTCGCAGAGTAGGTGAAGGACTTCTTTAGATCGACAATATTCCAGTTTTACAACTCCTAGGAGGGGCTACACACTGAAAAAAAAATTGCCTTGTGGGAAATCTAGCGATTTGAGACTTGGTATTTAGTGACGAGGTAAAGACGACATGTGGTGTTAAAGTATTAAGGTTGATGGAGTGAGACGTGTGTCACATAATGATGATGAATTAGGACAGTGGGCTTACCTCTTTTAAAAGGAGTGCGTACGAGTGGATTGTGATGCAAATATTTGTCAGCGATCGTTTAAATACTCGAGTCACACCTGCGAAACAAATACCACATTGACAGTAGATCAAACAAAAAATTGCATTTTCAGCAATCGGACAATGTTGGTCGGTTTGGAGTCGACATGGAGTCCGTTCGATGGTGTGACCAACTAACAAATTGAGTATTAAAGAATCAGCTTTCTCGTGTCGCTGGAGAGTCGTTACGAATACGCCGACTGATTGAACCAAAGAACATTAATCACAATTTTCGATTGACAGTGTGATCATCGTGTATATTTGATTTTTAGATCTGATTTACACTGGATCCATGATGGAGCCCTGGAACGGAACACAGGACAAGGAGAGAAAATCATGATTCATTCTAATTACTTGTAATGAAGTTCAGGTAGTTTCTTTCGAAGTTCAGTTGCATTACCAGAACCCAGGAAACGGATGGTCACCCCACATCCCACCCAGACCCTGAGAATCTTTACTTTAAAAAAAACCTGATCAATGGTAACTGGGGTACGGGCCTTGTCATGGACATCTGAGGCGATGCCGATGGTGATAATGATTATGAATCGTTTATAGCGCTCATGTCTCCTTTGAAAAACAGCACTTGTGCGGATAATGTGTTCTATCCAGAAAGTGATTAATAAATAAATGAAGAAATGTCCATTATCCATTATCTAACTGTTCGACCACATGGACCTTTAGTCATGTGGACCTCCTGACTAGATGTAAAAAGGTCTTGGAGAAAACAATTCGGCCTAGACCTTGATACAAAAACAGATCTTCTAAACAATTTGGTCTAGACCTTGAGACAGGAAGATTCATAAGTTGCGGCCGATTCCGTTTATTCTTGTGCATAGTGAGTCCCTCGGGTAATCTTTATTGTTGAAGGTCTGGGTGTGCCAACGAGAATAACTCCATGGTTGTACCAACCAATAGACACATTACGGGAGAAAATTAAGAGCCAGTTACTGAAGTAGACCTACTTTCTACCCTGCAACGTTTCCCCGGTTCCTATTGGCTTTTTCAGATGGTCTGATTCCCCGTTATGGGGGGGGGGGGGGGGGTCGCTTTGTCCCCATCGGAGCAGTAATTAGATCTACTTGTAATTCATGATTCATAAATCATTACTATTTTGAACGGTATCGGATGAATCATAATCTTCAATTTTAACCACTGAATAACATCTATTTAAATAGCAATCATATTTCATTCCATTTATCATCTCACAAGAAATTCAACCTCTCTTGTTTTATTCATTCTATATCAATTTATTCTTTTAAAGATAAAGACCAGTTCTGGTCATGCGATTGCATTTTGAAAGAAGCGTTGTGGAATCTATCAGAAAAGGTTGATCATCTATCATATAAGTATTGGTGTGTACTGCAAGGTTCTGGAATCATCCAAATGATAAGAAATTTGGCCCTGTCTTCGAAAGGTTACACGCACTGCAGACAGAAAGATGTATATGGGACGTTACGCACACGTGCGCGACACGTGCATGTATCTCTCACAGACCCTATATAAACTAATTTACCAATTAGTAGGCGGTTTCCCGGCAAAATTGTTATCATCATGTAGTCAAAACATATTCTTTCACATGATTGGTAATAAGAGCTTCCATTTCATTTTTTGAAATTGGGGCGTTTCAAATACTGGTCTTTACCTTTAACATCTTTTCCGACATACCTTTCTTTTTCTCTTATACCTCTCCTTCTTTCTATCTCTCCCCTTTCTCTTTCTCTCGCCATCTTCAACTCGCCGTGCGCAATGACGAACAACTCAACAAGCTTTTGGGTTAACTTGCCTTTTTTTTTCTCTCTCGCATTCCAACTTCTTTTGGATAAGCTAAGATGAATAAAATACATACTAACTTACACCATGGAATATCATACCTCCATCGTGGTCTCTTAACACTGAATTTATTTCCATTTAAAGCTTTCTTAGTCGCTCAACCTGCCAGCTGAAGAGCCCTATCTATGCATAGATGTATACGTTGACGCTCTTTGCAAAGTGCTCTGTGGCCTTGGATTACAGTTAAAGATCAAATATTCTTCCACCATACCTTGCATAATCTAAAATCCTTTCCCTTATTTAATATGTGGTTTAGCGTTTTTATGTTGATAAGGTCAAACGGAGGAACTCAATAGTTTTGACTGGTGTATTTTTTTAAAATTTAAAACGGGTATTGGACAATATTGGTTGAGGTCCTTTTGTGGGTCTCTTAAACAAAAAACAAAAAAAAACCAAAACATAGCTGCCAATAAGATTAAACTCTCACAGTGTCATGCTAAAATGACAACTACGGTACATTTTGGTTGGTAATGCTGACACCATAGAACCCGATATAAAGTTTACAGGATCACTTGTAAAACACAATAATACTTTAAAAGCAAGGTAGGGTTGATAATTTGAAGGTCATAAGTATTTGCATTCAGAGCAGACCAACGCAAGGGCTTTTGTGGATAGAAGATATTTATACTCTCCTAGGTTTTTCTGACGTCACTGTACCCCTCTTACGGTGAGGAGATAATGTCCGGAGATGAGACTTCAGTGTTGTCCAAGCGTTTCTGAGACGAGATTCCAAATCGGTGGGTTCTTTTATCCGAAGATACATTTGGATTACCACAAGACGAGATTTCATTGTCAGATGGTTCAAAAATAAGTCTTTAATGGTGAAGAGGTTTTTTAATCTCGAGATTGGGTTACAATGGAATGCTATTTCGAGTCAAGATTTGGACGAAAATACCCCGGGGCGACATTACAATGGGTATTTGATCTAAAGGCGAAATTTGAGTGTTAGCGTCTCTTATTATGAGACGAGATTTAAATGTTGACGAAATTCAAATTTAATTCAAGATTAGGCTTATGCGTTAGGTATTTTTTTGGCCAATGACGGGATTTAAATGTTCATGTAGATTCAGTTATACCCAAGATGAAACTAAAATCTTCCCGAAAATCTTATTATCTCGAGACGGGATTAAGTTGAGGTAGATTACTGTTATGACGAGACTCCTTTTTCTGCACAATGATGACATTAGATATCTCTATTTGTGGAAGGACTACGCTAATTGTTGACGAGACTCCTTTTTCTGCACAATGATGACATTAGATATCTCTATTTGTGGAAGGACTACGCTTGAGCCACCCAGCCCCCTCTAGATGTGCTACTGATTATAACTATTTATGTCTCCGACAGGGTGTCAAAGCATGCACCTACTTCGTATTAGGTCCATGGTCAAATGAAAAAAATTACAATGATCAGATCAAGGTTAGTGAATCACCTGTTCATGAAGGACAGCTGGGCCACGTCTTACAAAGAGTTACGATCGATCCAAATCAATCGTTAGTCCTCCAATCAATCGCAAGTTTGCAGTCTCCTTTCTCTTATGTACATAGTTACGATTGATATCAATCGCAAATAAGTTACGATTGATATCAACTCTTTGTAAGACGGGGCCCTGTGTTGTTCCATCCTAGGCAACGGGCACTTGTCTATGATTAATGATGATAAGAAAAATATTATGGAGCTACATACGATCAGTTATATCACACCCAATGGGTTATTACAGCATGTTGCTTTGATTTATTAGCCATGTATACTTGTTTTTCGGCTAAAAATGAATGCATTTTTTCCCGCGAGGCGTACACAATTCATCAGGAAAGAGTATCCAACAAATCTTTTTTGTTATGACTACCGATTTCATTCCGCACCATGAACAATAATACAAAATGATAAAGAGCATAGGTCCTAATAACATGCCCTTGGGAACACCAGAAATGCTTTCATTGAAATCGTCGTAATATTATACAAGCAACGCAATCGCAATTGTTTCAAGTTCTCCAGCTTTCACGAAGTGACGGTAGTGAAACAAAATTGCATTCACTTTGCGTTATGATTTTCCTCACTACCGTCACTTCGTGAAAATAGGGACATGCTTGATCCATGCAATCATCTCGCACAATTCAAACGTAATTGTAGTAATGATCAATACAGAAATGGCCTCAGAGTATAGATTCCTTCAAATATCCACAGCCGTGTGAAGGGTTGTAACCTTCCTATTTTATTTCCTTCTGTAAAATAGAGTCTACGTACCTAGCTTCTTAGCTGTCCCTTGACATCCATATAAAAATTAGCCTTGTGATCTCCGACCCACTTTTCGCCTGAAAATAAAGGTTGAGTTCAAACTAGAACACAAGATTGGGACTCTTATTTTCTTGTGGGAAAGCCCTACCCAGCAACAAACTAAAATAAATAGTGCTATATGATTACATGGAACTAAAACCGTATAATTGTTAGTATAAACAAAGATAAAGTACTAATAAATATCAATGATTAACTCTTATTTAATTTTGAAATGGCAGAATCTTACTGTATGTGGAACAGGTACCTGTACACAGATATGGGTTTAAGAATGACTGGGAGCGACTAGTGAACTGTACCGTGTTTTCTTCGTATGATAATGCTGTATGGTTACTTCTTTACACAACCTAGTTTAATACTCTCCCCAGCATTATCTATAATCTGACCTACTGGAATATTAAATCTATAACCTTTCAGATTATAATTCAAAACCTATTTTTGCACATTTCTATATATATTTTTGTTTTAATTGTATGTGGTCTTCAGCACTACATGTAAATCGTCGTACATTAAGAAAACAATTTAGTTGCCAATTTGAAGAGCAAATGTAACAAATTAGCTATTGAACTATCCCTGTCGTGAAAGGGTTAACCATAATCATGACATGAAAGAGTTTAAAACACTTCTTCTCAGAGTACATTTGCTCTCAGTATATCACGTAAGACAATGTTCAATATTTTTCTTTAATTCTGTGGTTTTGTCATTATTTCTGCAGTTATTTTTAGTTCTGAAGTTGTTTTTTTTTTATTCCTGAGTTATATTTATTTCGAAAGTTGTTTTATTTTTGTAGTGATCATAAATTGTGAGGTTGTCTTTATTTGTTGTATTATCTTCATGTCCATTTCTGAATCTTTATTTATTTCTGTCATTGTTTGTTTATTTTCCTTTATTGATTTTGGCCCTTTTAGCCGCCCATAAATATTAAGCATAGTCATAAGGGGAAGATTGTATTTTTGGTGTCTCGTACGCTTTTTGTTTCTTATGAAAACGCTTACCATTTTGGACATTCCTTCGGGATTCGTTGGCCTCGAGACCATCTGGTTTTAGAAATGAGATAATGAAATTTGTCTGGCGCAAACTTTTCCCTAAAGTCCATTCATATTAGGGACGTTCAAACCTACAGAAAACAAAGTGAGATTTAAAAAACGATTTTTGCATCGCGATCCAAAAACGTTTTTTTGTGCGTGTGTGGACAGAATAATTTCACAGATCTTCGCGATGCAATTCGCCTTGCGATTTTTTTAGAATAATTGGGATAGTTTGCCGGGCGCTGTGTGAATGGTAATAAGAATACAAAAATTGGGATTCATTGGCCTCGAAACCATCTGGTTTTAGAAATGAGATAATGAAATTTGTCATATCAGTCACTTTGGCGCAAACTTTTCTCATTCATAATTAGGGGCGTTCAAACCTACAAAAAACAAAGTTAGATTTAAAAATCGATTTTTGCATCGCGATCCGAAAAAAAGTTTTTTTTGTGCGTGTATGGACAGAATAATTTCACTAATCTTCGCGATTCAATTCGTCTTGCGATTTTTTTGTGAATGGTATTAAGAATAAACAAATCGATCTATTTAATTCCGGGATTCCAGGCGCGCACAAACATCGTCGAGATTCACACATCCACGGTTCGGACGTTATTGCCGCCGAGCGAATATTCTCCCTGTTTTCGAATTGTCGCCCAAAAAATACAAAAATCAATCTTTGCATCGCGATCCAATTGGCACTAAATTGACATGTGTGAACGGTCGCCCCCCCCCCCCCCAAAAAAAAAAAAAAAAATCGGCCTTTGCATCGCGATCCAAAACACGTTTAAACACGAATAACCGTTCACACACAAAATGTCAAGCTCTCTATACAAACTTCGTATCTGCAGCCTGCTTTGAGGGGCGTATGAATCGCGACTTCGTATCTTTTCGAACATCGTATAAACGATGTTCACACAGGGGAACATTTCTTTAAAGCTGTTTAAAACTGTTGAGTTAAACAAGTTTAACCTAATCATCTCTAGATACGATGAATTTTAGCTGTGTGTGAAAAGGCTGATTATCGATGAGGCGTGTATTAGCTGATGAGCCGTACACAGAGCTGTGTACGACGGTTTTGCGAGCGCTCCAAAGTGAGGGTGTTTGGGCGTTAAGAGCCTTTTAGATATGAAGCGGACGCGGCGAATCACCACAAAAAAGCAGCTGAGGTTTTTGTTTTTTTTTACATTGTTTTTTTAATAATTTTTGTAAACATGCAAATTAATGGCCACTGCGCAAAAATGGTTAAACGCGTATTCACTTTGCTCTGTGTGATATGACAGATAATATGAGGCGTATTTTGATACAATTTACGTTACGAAAAGGGGGAGGAAGGGGTATTGCCATGTCATATCTTAATGAAGCTTTAAACTATTCAAACTAGTTTTTATTCGCACAAAATCCAGAGAACATCTGGGCTGAATTAGAAAAAAGCAGCATTATAATGAAGTCATAAGATCTTATTGTTTATTGAATAAAATAATTCATCGTAAATTTTAAATCACGAAAGTTTGTATGTCATTCCTTTTGTTAACCCTTCCAGTGTTTCTACAAACTAGGGTGTATTCCATTTTGAGTGAAGGTGAATGTAAACTTGATGAACCTTAAAGTGGACTTGACTTTTCAGGTCAGAACGGGCTTTAGAATAAAACAGAGGTGACAGGATCAAACTCAAGGTTTAAAAAAAAAAAACATTCGTTATTCATCGGTCCATCAAAGTGACATCCCATAATGACACGACAACAAGTTGAAATGCCCCTCATGAAATTCCAGTCTAACTTCATGATGTATCTGAAGTGTTATCATCGTATCAAACATTATACTTCGTTAAGGAGCAAATTGTGAAGCGCTTTGTAACTGCAGGTGAAAGGCGCTATACCAAATACTCTGTAGATTAGGTTGGATTTAGCTCCGATTATCGTTCACTTCTCGACAAGATTAAAGTTCTGTAGTCCCTCTTTAAAGTTTTGGTTACGTTGTTCCATGTTCATCATGCGTGTCTCATCTGTTTCGGATGATGATCCGACCCTGTGTCCTTTTGATTTACTTTTTATTTGTCGTATTGGGCTTTCTAAACCCTAGAGAATCATTCGTTGATATGTAGATCGTTTAGAAACTATGGGGAAAACATAGTTAAAACTGGAAGCCGTCTTCAGGGGGCGTCTTATACGCAGTGTTTCTTTAGGGGGAAAATTGGTTTCAGGTTTTAATTGATTGCCCATTTTACCTATTCTCAATTTCGATGGCCTTCAGAGAAAGGTTTCACTCTACATGAGCAAAGTGTTGATTCTTTGTTATCATTAATGGGCAGATGGTTTTCAAATCTCATAGTTAGCTCTGAGTTCAAGATACCAAAATAATATGGACAGATCTCCAAACGCTGAGAAATTCCACTTGTGCACCTCATAATGACCACTGCCTTTTGCTTCTCCCTTTAAAATAATGCTCTACACCGTTGATGCACGAAATACATGCTTGATTATAATCAAGTTGATTACGTTACTTTTATCATATCCAGTGTTGGTCTCGGTGCACTTTAACATTTGGAAAAAGTTGACCTCTATCTGCTCATGCGCAGATGGTATCTACGGACTGGTTTACTGATCAGTGTACTCCTAACATGATGAATATTGTTTGGCCCATTAAGTTGTACCAATACAGCAGATAACCTGATTTTTA
>BEXV01000648.1:111403-129116 GCA_003118195.1 Hemicentrotus pulcherrimus
ACTATATCTACATCTAATGACGATGTATTATATCTACATCTAATGATGATGTATATTATCTACATCTAATGATGATGTATATTATCTACATCTTATGATGATGTATATTATCTACATCTAATGATGATGTATATTACCTACATCTAATGATGATGTATATTATCTACATCTAATCTAGTGTATTTCCATGCATTCTACAAAACAGCTGGATATCTACAGTACAAGACAAAGGCACATGTCGCGCGGTTGAAACTACTTAGTAACTGAGTATTCAAGACTAATAAGATCCTAATTCTCAACGGGATCCAATTACCCCCACGAAAAGGAGATCTAGTGCACCATCACACAGCGCGCCCAGCTTGACCCCCTAGTATTTACGCAACACACCCAGAAACTTTTTTTTTTTAACGAGCCAAAACAAATAATCATATTTTGAGCATTCAGCACTATAATTGTGCCCCTTGAAAGCAATTGTGAACAAATATCATGCTTACGCGCCGAAATTGTGTTATTATATTCCAGGTAGCAATCAATCATAGTTGTATCGGCATATGCCGGATATATAGAATAGGACTGACTTAAAGTCACTGCAATTATGCAAATCAATTGGCTTCAGTACCACACCTGATGCTGTTTAAGGCATACAAGGCCAAAGCCATGGTGGATAAGTGACATACATTTGTAGCGTAAGTATGGGACGCGCACACAGTCATGATACCACCCCCCCCCCCTCTTTCTGGTAGAAGTGCCATTATCGAAACACACATGCCCCCGCAGTGCCTCAGACTCTGCCTATAGATGTGTTTTTATCTCAGGGACCTTGAACATCACCTGGGAAGCTACAGGAGGGGCATGTGCCCTAAATCTAATGTCACAAAAGAGAATAATAAAAGAAGGGAATGGAGAGGGGAAGAAGCAACGAGGAAATTTGACGGCCCCTCCTACACCCTCATTTATGGTCTTGTTCCTTCACACCCAATTGAATCCATTTTATATATTGTCTCGTCGAAAGCGTATTGCTTTCATAAATGAACTTACTTCTTGTTATTAACAAGTGGCCACTTTATTCATACCATAGGGAAAACCACCAACGATGATTTCTCTATGAGTTCTAAAGATGTGCAATTCATTCCATGAGAATGGATGCCGCAGACATCAATATGTTCCCTAGAGAGAATGATTAATACCAGTAAAAACCAAATCAATCTGTTTCGGATTCGACGATTTTTTTTTTAAATATACCGAAATTCCAATCTATTACACGAAGTTTCCTTTCTTGCAAATCAATTTTGATGCCTGAACACGGGTTAAAATGTCTTTTGTCATTATAAATTGTGATAAAATGAGTTTTGATTTGCATGATGTATAGGATGAATCTGTCACGTTGCCACCTTTACGGATATACATCAGTAATGGATGGGTCTCCGAGGTGCAAGGTTGAACAGTTCGTATGCGAGCAGCTCTCCTTTTCTCCTTTTGTTTTGTAGCGACATGCCTTATTCATTTGTTTTTGACGAAGGGAAAATTTCTCTTTATCGACGAGACAGACATGAAAGGAAAAAACAATACCTGTTGCCATACCGTTTATACATTTGACATAATTTATTTTGTACATAAATGCAACTTGTTATCAATTAAAAAATACATATCAGATTTTTGTAAAATTGACACTAATAATCTTCTGTAATTTTCTGGTTAATTTAGTGATCACAGCTGGATATGAGTATAATTACCCTCTTAAAAATTAATTTATTTTTGCGTTGCATGATCTTCCGTAAAAGTGAAGAGATAGATTTAAGACGTATGTAAACTTCAAAACAGGAGTAGTGTCTTTATTGACTTTCTGCTACTAATAAAGATAGAGCCTGATGAGCTAGTCGGTCGAGAATGCCGTTGTTTCGCAGGGGCAGTCTAAGAGTGTTACTTTGCAGTCCATTAAAGTATTTGATTTCCGTAAGCTAGCTATCACTGGGGCGACTGCTGAAAAAACCCTTATAGCTAGTAAAATAATCTTAGAATTTGGTGTTGTCAAAGAGTTGCCTTTTAAAGCAGAGACATTTAATGTTGAATTGATGTTAACAGGAAATGTTAACAAGAAAATCGTGTAAGGGATGTAAACATGAAACACATTCACAAGTATTGTCCAGATAGATATGAAATTATAGAAATTAAACATGTTATAGGAGTTAAGGGGAGACTATCTTCTAACATCTACTTTGATGGTAACCGTTCAGACTGAGAATCAAAGATATTTGGGACAATGAACATCAACTCATGTGGGGACACTTGGTTCGTATGTATCTTCAAAACTATACCCAGTGTGCAGTGGGCCGACGTATTTTTTTTTTGTTAACAATGATATTAAAAGCAATCGAAAGAAAAACGAAACCTTGAGTAAATATAAAATTGTACTCATTATTAATGTTACGGTCCGCCAGATGTTGATTGTCCCTTTAATCGCCAGGTCAACCTCACTCGAAATCGACCATTTGCCTTTAGGAGATGTAACATTCGCCTCTTTCAAAATATACGCCATCAAGGGGGGTTCAATTGCATGGAACTAGAGTAAGGACCAGATACGCGGTAAACACCGGTGACATAACGCAATCAATTACATCGTGACTTGTGCAGGGGACTCTCAGGACTTCCTGTTTAAAGGCAACTTTGATTTCTCGAGATAAGAGAGGATATATAATTCCACAGACTTAAAGTAAACTGAATGTTCAATGCTATGAATAATTGATAGCAATCAATTAGCTCATGTTTCCCGCAGGCGACTCCTATACTATGTTTACAGCTTTTCTTCAATTCCTGTAATGACTAATCATTCATATATTCAAAAAAAACTCAAAATGATTTTTTTTTTTTTTTAAATAATTATTTTTATAATGATCACAGTGACTCACCATGACTCCTGTTGGCCACCCTCAGATTTAACTTTGTGGTTTGGAGATGTCAAAATAGAGGTTTCCTTAGAATCAATCCAAATTTCGATGTTCAATTATTCTAGAAATTAATAAATCAATGATTTAAATAGATCGCATCATGACTCCTGCGGGTGACTCTCAGATTTAAGAAAAAAAGTAATCTGGTGTTCTGGAGATGAACAATACTAGATTTTCAACAGGTTCAAAACAAACTTAAACTGGATCTTTGATATTAGAAATTAAAGGTGTGTATCATTACTCCTGCATGCGTCTCTCACTAATACTGTTGGAGATGAAAGACAATCGCACGTCCATAGATTCAAACCAAAGTAACAATGAATGTCCAAGACCTGGGCTCTTCTTATAAAAAGTTGCGATTAATCGCAATTTATCTGCGATTGATATCAATCGTGACGACATGCATAGGAGATAGGAGATTGCAAACTTGTGATTGAATAGAGGACCTGCGATTGATTCGGATCAATCGCAACTCTTTGTTAGACGGGTCCCAGAAATACACTTTATCTGATTAATAGCAAGACAAATTTAACAAGTAATTTCGGTCAAGTCTTAAGACCAGAAATAAAACACGCCCGTACTTTCAGAACATGTGATTTTTAGATGTTTTTGGTTGGCTTTAGAGTGTTTTTTTTTTTTACTTTAAGCAACTCAAACGGTGCATAATAATTATCCTTTAGAATCAGAACTGCATGTGACTCGATACACGCCCACACTCAAACGAAACCCACACACAATGTACCGAATGAAATCAACACTGTTTATACTCTTACTATGGTGTCAATCGGTCAAACAACATGGTCACTTCAATATCACTGGGATATCACTTATTCATCAGAATAATAGACACTTTCATTTGAGCTTGACAAAATGTAATATTACAGTCTGAAGCCAAAAGTTTATTTTCATGATTGCCTTGCATTGGACACCATCTGGACGCATTTTGGTTCAGTATGCATGTTATGGCTTGCACATTAATGGTTGGGGTTGCCTTCAAGATATTGTTTGTATTTAAGATAAATGTCCTTTTGATGTAATTTACAGCACATTTAGTATGTGGATGTAAATGTGCATCCGAATGACCTTATGGCTATAGAGAAGACATAGGATTGGCACATTCCTGAATTACTTCGACTAATCTTGTTAGCGTGTAATTAAAGACAAGAATTGAGATTAATGTGTTTTGCACACGCACCGATGCAGATTGAATCTCACATCCACACCTTTGTAAATGGGTACAGCAGCAGCAGTATCCGGAGGGTCTATACTTATTGAACCTGAATTATTATAGGCTGCCTCCTTAAAGGTGCACATTTTGCTTCTCTATAGCTTTCAATGCTGCACCCTTTTCGTCCACGGTGCACACCTATTGGGTGTTTCACAAAACTTTTTATCAGTGACAAATTACAGTTATTGTTATGGGCTACTGCAATCCTTGCTTCTGATTGGTTATCAACAGATTTGTCATTGATTTTTGTCATTTGTTTTTGAAAAAGGGCGTTGTGAAACAGGTCTCTCGACCTTTCTAATGTTTGCCGTTTGTTTATTTTTCGTTGTCCTGACTTTTCATCAGGTTTTAGAGACCACATGTTTTGGTCATGTGAATCCTCAGTCTTGCAGACATTTTATTATCTTGAACCTTCCGATTGGTTTTGAGAACGTCCACTAGAGAAACAAAATCCCCATTCTGGTGCACCTTCCATTTCCCCAACCTTCGTTCGTGAACATTCGATCAACTTGAAGTATCCACTCCATGCGATACCTATCAGATATGAAGCAGCTCCCTGTTCATTTTATCTTTTTTATTTATTGGGGAAGGGGGAGTGGAAACTTGACATTCTGACATTCTTATACCCTGACGGTATCAGTAACTAATCAGTCATATATATAAGATATAAGATATAAAGTAATGTACATAATAATGTGTCATCCTAACATATACAAATTAGGATAATCACCCGAAATTATCCCTTTTGTAACTTCTGCGAGCTAGTGAAGCGAACTAGCGGTAAGACTGTATTTTTTTATATACTTGATATATAATATATTCTGGCACCTAGCTATCATAAAAAATAATATTTGGGCACCTCATTTCCAAAGTATGGATGTAGTCAGCAATTTGGTGTCTGAAATACTCGCGTCTTTGAATAATGCAAGTGTGCGGAGCGAGCGAGAAAGAAATCTTTAAAATGGTATATTCTCCTGAAATAACATACTCAATTGAGTTGTTTTAATTTTATGTTTCACGCGATCTATGTTATTCCTAAATAATTTTTTGATGTAATTAAATTTCTCTCGCGGCACCCCTCGACATGTTGTGCGGCTCGCTCGCATTATTCAGAGACGTAAGGACCCCGGTTGGCGTGGTTCGCTCCACGGTATGAAATAATTATTACACCTGGGGGTGTTTCACAAAGATCCTAAGTCGAACTTAACTCTAAGTGTGACTTAGATATTATGGAGAGCCATTTGTAGCCTCATAATAAAATATATTCAAGAGCAAAAATTCAAGTATTATACACTTTTCATAAATTCCACATCGAGAACATGAAATCTCCAATGATAATAGAAAATATGAATGATTTGAATCACCAATTTATGCCTATTAAAATAACTTTTACAAAATATTTTCAAGGATGCTAATGGCTTTCCATAATTGTTAAGTCCAACTTAGAGATAAGTTCAACTTAGGATCTTTGTGAAACACCCCCCAGGTGTGGTTTATCACGATGTATCGCATCCACGCATCATTTTGGGAAGAGAAACATGTCTGCGCATGTACGAAGGTATAATCATGACAATGGGGTCATGTTAGATGAGAGATGTGGCTGGAGATGTCAGCCGTGTCGACAGCAAAGTTTACTAGCGGTCGGATGAAAGAGTCCTCGTTTGTGAAATGAGAAATCAGGATGGTCATGATTGTAAATCAAGATGAAACACCTGTGCCCAGTCTTATAAAGAGTTACGATTGATCAAATCAATCGCAAGTCCTCTAATCAATCGCGCGTTTGCAGTCCCCTGTATATAATGTAAATATTTGCGTTTGATATAATTTTTTTATAAGACGGGGCCCCGGATGAATCTTAACAACGAACTGAGATGAACTCGGAGAATATTTCTGTCACTCGCCGTAGATGAGGCACTATAGTATGTACTTTAATGACCGACTACAATAGGTGTCGAAGACGTACATAGACAAATAGACCACACCCTCTTTAATCGGTAAAATAGCTCCTCATCTTTCGACGATTTGCTCAATTACCTCTTAATTCAGAGCCAAATAACCTTCATGCATGCATGAGGAGAGACTGAAGGTCATTCTCTCTCTCTGAACCATATTTCTTTTGATAATAGGCATAACGATCATTCTTACACTAGAAACAGAACTTTAAAAACCTTGTTTTCCTTAAAAATTGATAAGCTGATAAACTTTCGGGCATTATTTTGTCAATAAAACTGCGGTTTCAAAATATCACCAAAATATTGATATCGAAATCTTCTTATATATATTTGAGTGTCATACTTTTCTTAAGTTTTATTTCCTTTAAATAATTTTGACATAGTTTCGTAGAAGACAGAATGGTTTGTTGAGTTAAACGCAATACACAGGGTCTGAACTATCTAGACAATTTATTTTAAAAGTTTGGAAGTAAAGCTGTTCTCTCCAAATAAAATGCGATACAACCAATGTAAAGTTGGTTTAGGCTCGACTCGAAGGACAACGTATTCTTGTTACATCGTCAAGGTAGAGTTTGCACCTGAAGGATGTACACTGGATCACCGGCGACCATCTGCTGCAATCAATGTCTAAAAGCAGACATAGCTCGAGCTATTGGAAATCTATTTCCCTCGTGACTTTGGAGGGTAGAAATTCAAATCAGAGCGCTCGAAGGCCCTTGGAGCACTCTCCAACTTGGATAAGATAATTCCACCTGACATTTTCCTCAGTTCTATTCTCTTCTAATCTACAGGCTTGTGGTAGATCCTTCTGTTATCAAGAATATAAGTCATGCTTGGAGATTTCACAGAAAGAATCCTTGTTGAATAAACATGTTTTTCGTCTTCCTTGCTCGAGCGTTGTTTCAAGTCGTGGACATTTAAGTCTCCTTTGTTTCGTTGATTCGCTGATGGGTGAGAGTCATAGATCATTCGCACATTTAACAAATTTCCCACCTAAATGGCTTTGGGCTGTGCCGTTTTGTAACGGCTTTTCGTCAACTGGTATGCTCTAGAGATCTGAATGACTGTAGGTTGTTTCTAAAAGTTTTCAGAGACTTTTCAAAAGCTTTGAATACTTCCAAAGTTTTTTCTTCTTCTTCTTCTGGGAAGGACCTGTTAGAGGATGCTCATTGATCAATCGATTCTTCGTGGTTTTAGTTTCCTGTGACGCAAGCTCTCATTAAATCATTCAAACGCTTCAACAGGCATTTCTCTTTTGCATGAACCAAATTAGGAATGTGCCTTTTCTTTGAATTCGTCATAAGTTTTAAAGATTTTAATTCGGTTTCAATTTCTTATTTATTATATCATGTCGCCGTGCAACAGTCTTTTAGAAGAGTATAGAACAGAGAGTTTGCAACTTTAATTAAAAGCGGCAAAATTTAAACGGAGATGAGGCTTTCATGAGCAAAAAACAGAAAGCCTCATTATGTGTGGATATCTTGACAATAATGTAATGATATGAATTCGCCATTGTAATCACTACTATACAATTCAAAATTATCATCACTGATTTAAAATATCAATATTTTGTTTGAGACACTAATGAAGAAAGCTTGCTCTATATTATTGTTAGTCCATATTATTCGTATTATTATTTTATACGTGTATGCAGTCAAAATAGTCTACCTTTGAAAATTTACCTGAGAAAATATGTATTGAAGAATGCCAAACTTTCAAATGGTAAATGTTGTTAAATAAGTAGATTATTCAGGTGGAAAAGGTGAAGTAGTTTATAGAATAATGAACAATACAATGAAATCTGCATAAAGAACATCACAGACATGTATCAATGTAAATCACTAGATTAAAGGAAGATGGAAATACAGTCTTTATAGACAGGCGATTCTTCTGTACAAGTGATTATTAAAACAGATGAGTTTGGATGCGTTTATTGCGTTTATTGTCCATGCTGTAATTTACAAGTAACACTCGACCCAGGTGAGGTAAAAAGGTACATGAGAGGAATCAATGCCATGAAATGCTAGACCGCCATAATGGCAGCCATGTCAAAGCCGGGGTAAAACTTGTGGTGCGCCAGGAGTGTCGGATTTGACAGACATGAACGCTATATAAGGAGCCACTGTTATTACTGTTATAATTATTGTTTTAATTAATTTAGTAAATCCGATGAAATATGTGGAGTGAAATATATAAAACGTTTATTATTTAGGAGAGGAGCGACGGCAGGAAGATACGAAGTAAACAGTCAACCTGAAGAAAAATCAGTGCCAAAGTAAGAAAGAGAAAGAAAGAGAGAGAGAGAAAAGTAGAGAGAGGGATAGAGATAGAGAGGGGAGAGAAAGAATGTTCCATCGTTATATTTCATGATGTTTTCAGAAATAACAATTGACATCGACAAATAAATCGAGTTTCCTCGATTATGGTTCTTGAGGCTGCGTTTGGGGAAACGGTCTATTACTAAAATGGGGAACGTAGGAATGACGTTCGCCCGAAACTCCGCAACATTTTGAACAAAATTGACGTATCCGTTGCGTTTATTAGGAGTATCGGACAAAGATAAATAAAAGTGATACGTCGGCTTTGGCTCCATTACTCAAACTACCCCATAAATGATGCAACAAGGTCACAAAGCGAGTTGCTAACGACTCCCCCATGGAAGCTACGGGGCCGTTTTGACAAGGACCCCTTCTAACTACCATGAAGGCAGTATTCCACATTTTCAATTGAAATATGAAAACAGTTACTATGTTCTTATCACTTCAATGCCGTAGGCGGTACCTCCTTCCTCAAATAGTCCATGATAAATATATATATATATATATATGTAAGTAAATAAGAAATAGTGAAACGACTGTAGGATATATAAATATTCAGGCAATGAGCCTTTGTCAAGTATATAACGACAAACATATTCAAAACCAGCGTTCTTATATGATAATGCGAAAGAAAGTAGGAGAATGATGGTTGCGTAGCATAGAATATATTGTTTTATTATTATCATCATTATTATCAATATCTAATAATATCAATTGCTTTTTTATGCAGAAACAAATTCATGAATTGTAGTGGGAGATATAACCGTTATAAAATTCACTATGATTGAAAATTCTCTTACAAAACTGAAACTGAGATAGCAGTGTGTAAATTTAACCAAAAAAGTACAAACATTTTTGCTGAAAGCACCGTAATTGTAAAATTTGGAGAGATGGGTGAATGTTCTTTTGCATTTTCGGTTGAAGGTATAACAAGCAGAATTTACAAAAGCAAAGTGGATGTGTCAACATTATCTATATGACTTTTGTGACGGAAAAAAACAAATCTTATCCCCTTGCCCTCCGCGCTCTTGCTCTCTCTTTCTCTCTTCATTACAACACTAAATTTTCGAACTGTCCAATATTTTCTCCCCTACCTTCTTTAATATGATTTTCGATTGTTGATTTAGGAAATGATACTCTATTTCTGTCCCCCTTAGCGACTGATAATGTTGCATTTAAGACACGCTTACATGGATTCATTGCTTTTCTATTGTAATGAGGCACTCAGGGCACACTGCTAGGCCCTTTATTATTTTAATGACGTCAAGTATCATGTGTATATTAATCATACTTAGTGCTATTAGGAAAGCGGACAATACAGCGTTTCGACTTTATTGGGTTATTGCACGGATGCACAGTGACTTATCTTAGAACCATCTACCAATCAACCATATAACAATGTAGTGGCTTATGTGCCTTTGAATCAAACTTGATTTTTAATTTCCGAAAATATTAATCAGGGCCTCAAGATAAAGCATTTATCTCTGCCGCACTGGAAATTATATTTTTGTAGTGCTTCGCCTCATGGAGAATTAAGTGTCTTGCATTGGACATGCTCAAAGTAAGTCCTTTGGTATTTCCCTCGAGTTACAACTAATACATATACTCCTGATACTTCATTTACTGCTAATCACGGATTGGCGAACAAGAAGAGAACGCATGTTGTTTGTCCGCCTGCGGAATTTTCGATAAATCTCTGTACGGTTTACTCCGCCGTTAAGTATTGCAAATTTGTTATGCGATGCCCGTAGCTTTTTCCTATTTCCAAAAGGAGCGCCCTTGAAGGCATCGGAATTGCTAGTGGAAGAGTGGAAGAAAGATTTAAACTGCTTAGAAGCATAAATGCAATTTGCGGTATAGAAATATCTTGTTATTATTATTATTAAACTATAGAAATCATATTTATGTATAGCATTTGCAGTTCAGATTCATCATATGTTTTAGAAATTGAGCTGTATACCCTTAATGACTCTAGACTGCAGTGTTTATCCACAAATAACACAGTTAGAAATTGATCCAATCCAAATCCTTACCATTTTGGCGCTTATCAATTTACACTAATTTTCCGGTTTTCACATAAACTTAAAATATTGTCAAAAATGTAAATGCCATCCAGTTGAATGATCCCTCACCCACAATTTTTTTTTAACACATGCAAATATTATGAAATTAACATTTTGGAGGATATTTTCAACGTGTTTTTTATTTTTTATTAACATTGTTTAGTAGAAAATAATGTTTATAGATGAGCCTAATGAATAGAAATCTTGGGATATCTGGTATCGACCTGATATTCAAAATGTTACTTTTTAAAGTGATCTGTTTTGTGCTTTCATTTGCCAATTCATTATCATTAGCATCATCTTCTTTATTATCATCATCCTCATCATCTTCATATTCATCATCATCATCATCATTGCCATAATTATCATCATCATCATCATCATCGTCATCATCGTCATCATCGTCGTCATCATTGTGATTATCATAATAATTATCATCATCTGTCACCCCTTATTGCACAAAAACAATGCAGGACGACATCCCTGTCGGTCCTTTGTTTTACCTTATCAAAATTCCGCTTCGCCATCAAAAGTCAGAATTACCTGTGATTGGATGCCGACCTTCCCCTCAGCATCCGTAGTGCTATCCCATGAGAGAACCGGGGGGAAAACCTCCTGACATCGCCACAAAGCTGACGGCACGTACCCGATATTTAGTGCGGCCTGGTTATTGATTGGAAAGTAAATAAGACGCGAGTGAGAGTGTACTGCACAGGGGAGAAAACAGGTTTATGCTGTTTAATGTCAACGTTGCCAATTTAGACCCTTGTCCTCATTACAGTGATCTATTACATGCTATGCTTACCTGTATGCAGGGCATCGGGGACATGTCTTGGCAAATCTCACATAAGGGGCGCTTTATCACCATTTTGAGGACAAATTACAACCCCCCCCCCCTTTTCTAAGACTAAGTTTCCGACTTTCACGAGTTTTACTGGAGTTCTAAAATTCTTTCTTCCATTAGCCCTTCTCTTAATACATGTTGGTTGTCCACTGTTTCACGAAGTCGCTGACGGCATTGTGGATTTAAGCAATTTCAATCTCCACTCTACCAGAGTGTCAAATTTTATCCGATGGTTTAAAAAAATGTGGCCCCTTTGGCTTTGCTCCCATCTGTTAGATCGTCGGAGAACCAACAGACATGCACTTTAGCTCTCTTAAATCCTTCTGTGTGATTCGCCTGTAGTGAGCCCCGAGTTGTTTTGATTGCCAAAATGTATTGTACATGTCTCGGATTTCTATATCTGCTAACTGCCTCATTAATGCTTATATTCAGTTGAGAGAAATAATACGTGTATCTACAAATGAGCATGGACATTCGTAAAAATATGTCATGGTTTCTAGTGGACAGTTACTTTGTGGAAAATGATATGACAGTATAAAAACCTATCCAAATTGGATTAGATTTGCAAATGTCTAGGTTGAAGGTGGCATTTAATCGAAGGTTTTTTAAACCCATTATTGAAAACCCCAACAAATTTTTATCAAGTAATATTCATAAATGTATTAAATCTTTAAAAAATCACGAGTTAACTAAAATCCGACGTATCTTTGATATTGTTTACAAGGTCGATTAAAAAAAATAAAGAGCTGTTATGGCAACACTGTTTTAAAAAAAATTGATTTGAGAAGGGGTAAAAGCAAATAAATCAAGCTTTTAGCGAACATTGATAACGGTCAATAACTATTATTCAATGTAATGTCCTAATGTTTTCCAGCAGCATAAATGAATTATGACACCCGGTAAAGATTGAGAATAAATGATTTGTGATCTATTGTCACCCCAGATAAATCTTGTTATATCTTCCAGACAAAAAAAAATAACAGCTGCGGATCCTGTTGTCCTTATTTGAACTATTACAGACGAGAACGATACGCAGATAGCCTAAGGCCAATATGTTTCGAAAAACAATAATAGATTCAATATACTTTTTTTCCGGGGTCTTAAAACAGCATGAAAATGAGGACGATTCCAAATTTGAAAGGGAATTCACTCATATTTCTTCCAGTTAATCAAAAATAGCATTGTTGTCTTTCACCAATTTATTCGCACTATACAATACGTAAGTAGTATATTTGGCATACCCATGGCAATATGAGGATTTAAAGTCTTCTAATCTGTACACCATGGTGGGATATTGAGAACATTTCTAAATGTGCACTTTTCATAATTTCGCACATTCTCAGATATTTTTCAATCGCGCACATATATCACAATCACGCACACATCAAGATCTGCACATAATACAATCCCGAGCATCAACTACAATTCCGCACATACCACGGTCCCGCACGTATTACAGTCACGCACATAATGCAATCCCGCACATATCGAAACCCACTTATATCGCAATCCCGCACATATCACAATCCCACATATTTTTCATTCACGCACATTTTCTATTCCCGAAAAATGCCCACATATTCCAGAATGCATGTATCCTTTACACATCACAATCCCGCACATCGCACAATCTCGCACTCAGCACTATCCGCACATATCGCCACATTTCCCAACCCGGCTGCTCATTGCACACGTTTAAAGTGAAGGTTGAGTTCTGGGAAGAGGTAAAAAAATAATTGTGAGCGTTATCATTGTTATTATGCAAGGGTGGAAGAACATCAGATTAAACATGTTCCTTGAAAAGCATGGCTCTTCAAATGCCTTCATATTCTAAATATGACATAAAATACGTACAAATCGGGGGAATGTTTTTTTCGCCATGTGCTCGTGTAGTCCCATGTACATCATTTTGTGTACAGTGCTTGTAACTTTGCCAAGATTTGGCCAAATTTCCTATCATTTTGATGATTCCAGAACCTTGCAATACACACGAATACTTATATACTAGATGATCAACCTTTTCTGATAGATTCCACACCGTTTTTTTCACAATGCAATCCCATGACCAGAACTCAACTTTATCTTTAAGGAGTCGATTTTCACAAAACGTGACACTTCTCAAACACGAGGCTTTATGATGAAGCTATCATGCTTTATCCTTCATGCCCTCGAGAGTCAAATGAGTCGTCAGAGTACATCCTCATCCCTATCTGACTGTTTACGTCACCGCCCTGAGTTTCCTCCCGTGGTACTCCCTCGGTGCATTTGGAACAGAATGGAGGCGGTGCGGTTGCCATAGAAAGGGATGCATTCCTTGCCGTTACCCCCATCGCAATCGCCACTTTTAATAATCAACATAATTATTCTTGGCAGTGCCTAGGCGCTAGGATAGTGGGAAATCGACACCCGAAAATAGATATAAGTTTACCAGTCTCGCCGTTTTTTGTTTTTTTTTTCAAAGAGGCCCCTATACGCGAACAAGCTAAAGTGGGGGCAGTAATTGGCAATCTTAATTACGACCCTATTATATAACCCGATTGGCATGATATTAGGACTGTTATCAATAAAGGTATCTATCTTGAAATAGAGTATCATCACTATCCCCTGGGTCTGTAACATATAACATTCCATTAAAGAGCCAGTGGCATCAATCAATGGCTATTCTTCAGTCACTATATAGTATCATATAATGTACCTTGGGAATGCCTTCAAATGACTTGTTAATGACTGATTGTAAATATTGAATTATATGGTCGTGATTGGGTTTGTGAATTGACTCTGAAATGTACATTCAGTCAGGATATCTAGAGGAGAATGAGTATCATAATAATACAAAGTTTGTGTAATATTTCAGCAGGATTGGATTATTAGATTTAAAATTTGCATTACCATTGTGAAACCTAGCGTTCGAACAAGTAACTTTGAAAAAAAAAATGGCTCTTAAACGCTACAGATTTCGAGAAATTAAGATATCAAATTTATCGGTGCTCCCGATAAATTTCAAATAGCGCCTATGGTCATACAATAATAGCTGCGACCATGACATTCTTGGAATATGCAGTTCTGATATATAATTTTTAAAAGAGAATAGAATTCCGTCAATTTCAATGTTTTGAAGTATCTTGGGAGAGCGCTGTACAACGAAGAGTAATTATACACATGTTCATCACCTTAGACTCGATTTCAACCGCGACAACGATCATTGATTAGTGGGGGATTGCATAATATGTTTCCAATATGTTCATTTTAACCAAATTCATGACCACATTGATTCAAGTTAAGTGATTGAAACAAACACACAAGGGTTAAACACCTTTACGTCCTATCTGAAGGAATGGCTTGTCAATCGAATACTCAACATTCGCTCTGTCTGCACTCGCCACTTCTAATCTCAATTCATCGACTGCTGATATGCCAACCGCTCTTGGCGATGAGCTATTGCAAACTCAAACTTTAATTTTGTCTACTCCTCGCGAGGTAGAATTTAGTGCTCATGAAATAGTGCTAATTACGAGTGTTTTGTTTTGTAGATATTCATCTACGAACATAATACATATCACCCCATTGGGCTGTTATGAATGGTGATATTGTATTGATGGACAACTGATAGGTGTAATTGAAGTGGCCATTTTGGGTCTCTACAGAGCATTAAGATCCCTAGGCTCTCTCGAAATAGATAGTTTTGAGGCGCGTATCAGTTTATTGCATTAAAATCACACACGGGAATAGCTATAAGATACATCATTTACATTTAAAGCCCTTTGTTCATGTTCATGATTGTAGATCCCCTTTTCAATGAAAAAATGATATTGAGAGTATTACATATATTTTTTCATTCTGGTAATGAGGCAAAATGAAATTTCTCGCAATAAAACCCAAACTGAACTAGATGTTAGGGACTATAGATAAATGTTTTCTGCCAGACAAATTTTATTTAAAAAAAACATGTGAAATAGCTGAGAAATTACCAAATAAAATTCTTAAAACAATATAAATCATAAAAAAACAAAAGCGGACTAGTTATCTGGACTCGTGCATTACAATCTGTCTCATTACTCAATAATATGAATTTTCTAGCTTGGACACAGAATTCAGTGGAACGTAAATTCATTACAGGAAGAAAGGCCTAATTTGATCAAACATTTAGGGGTTTTTTAGTCATGAAGAAAAATATTTATTTTGGGAAGTTTAAGAGTTTATCTTCCTTGAATCTTAATCCGTATTGAGCTATATACTAAAAAGTATTAGTGTGATTACCCTACATCTATTAGCTCGAAATCTGATTTGATAGAGCTGGGATCTTCTTTCTCTCGTACTCAACATTTTTTCCCTTTTTCTCATGCTTTATATAATTTGTCAACTCCAAAATGTATGTTTACATCAGAAGTAATTACTGAAATCATGAAGAAATGATGTGCACGAAAATACAGAATACATACTTCCGCAACAAAACAACAACACAAGTATGCTTTAGGTCATACACCTATGCTTGATGTACTTATCGTCATAATATTCTTAACTTCTCAAAAGAAGTCCCAGGATGGAAATGGTTTAGAGAAGAAAGAAAAAAGAACACTCTTTTAAAACAAATATTTGTAACTGTTCAAAAAAAAACGACGATTGAGTAGTAAGTCGTTTATTAGATTCCTGATGAATCAGATAGTGTTTAAATTTCGTTGGGGACAATTACCACGTCTCTTTAGGGGATTTCGTTCGTAATTGACGAGGATTTCAAACAATTGGTAATAAAATACTTCATTGAAGAATAAAAGCTGATAAAATATTTAGTGTTGAAAATCCCCCCGGGGGCAAAACAATTACTTTTCCATTAAATTTTGGTTCCAACGCACGCCACGTTTTTCCTCGCGGACAGTCTGATTGACAAAAACCTACGAGTGCAATTGTTGAAATTCACTTCACGGAGACTAAATACTTTTAAGGAAAAATTTTCTCCAAAGAAGTCAGGATTTCTAAGAAAGAAAATGTATATATGGATTCATGAAGAGAATAGAGATATCAAATGCTCAAAGAGAATCCTTTTCTATTCTTTATGATTTTCAATATCTCGTGTTTTTGCAGAAAGCACTACTTAATCTTTCGTTTCATCTAAGTACGTAAATAGATATGGATTCATGGACAGAATAAAATAATCTAATTCTCAGGATCTTCTCGATTTTTTATCATGTTCAGTAAAATGTCTTATTTTTAAAGAAAGCAGTATTTACTCTTCCGTTTCATTGTTAAGTAAAGAAATTCGATGCTAGATTATGAAAAGTATTATACCGCCAATAGAAAAGGATATCAACTTTAATTCAATTCAATTTGAGTTTATTTCGTATCATAAAAAAACATTACAAATCATAAATAAAGAATAAATAATAGGCAACATGTTTTGCTTGTACATGAGGCCCCTAACAAGGAAAACACAATATAAAATTTAATAGCAAAATAAATAAAACTTACCGGGAAGATCTAGAAGAAGAAAAAAGAAATGACCGACCATTAACTATCGGCAGGTATCACCCACGAATATGAAAACACCCACAATCACACACAAACACACAAGAGCAATGCAAAAAGAGAGAGAGTTCAGAATGAGAAAGAGAAGAAAGGGAAGAGGTGAGAAAGAAAGGAAGAGATAAGAAAGAGTCTACTCAGTCAAAGATGACATTGTTTAAAAAATGTAAAGTTTGAATTGAGTTCTTAAACTAGAAACTTATTTACTGTACTTGTCGGGGATTTCGAAACGTTCCTGGGATCTAAAGATTACGTCCCAAAACATGTTAGCACCTCCGGGACGCTTTACAAACGTGTGGAGAGAGTTGTTTATCAATTTGCGTATATGATCAATTTTAATTGATTTTGATTAGTTTAGAATTCTTGCTATTAAAAGCATTTGCTAGAAAACAAAATCAAACCAAGAAATGAATGTAGAATCAAATAGTAGAAATTTAAAAAAGAGAAAAGAAGAAAGGATTTGGTATAAAGTATTCACCAAAAAAACATATAATTATATAAATAAGATAAAAATCGATAGCAAGATGTTTGTCATTTTAGTAGGGCAAAGTACACATTCATGTATGCGCCGTGGAAGTGTAGCATTTGACGTCACACTCAAAAAATATTTTCATTAAACTAATAAAGTAATACATTTAATCCAATTATTTGTAATCCAATGCTAAAGTGTTCGGTCGAAATGACTTTTTTAAAATCGACATGCAATTAAATTGATAACGTCAGGGGTGAGAAATTACACGTATAAAGCCCCAGGAAAGATTTGGTTTCTTGGTGCTTCTTCAAGGTGAAGTTAAAGAGTGGTAAAAAGCCTTTAAACTGGTGTACGGACATCCAGCCACTGAGGGG
>BEXV01000648.1:144252-156692 GCA_003118195.1 Hemicentrotus pulcherrimus
GATACATCATGTAATCACTTCATAGACCTGTTTTTACTCTGTCGAAGGCTATTTAAAATCATTTCTTTTTATTTGTTCTCTTTAGGTTTCTGTCTGTGTGAGCATTTGCACTTTGACGGCTATTGGAGTGGACCGCTATTTCGCCGTAATTCGACCCCTCAAGTCTCGTATTGATCGCTTCCGGAGCAGGAGCATGATCGTGATCAGCTGGGTGGCATCAATACTTCTTGGCTCAGTGGAGTTATTCATTGCGCGCACCAACAAATTTGACTTTTGCGGACAGGTAATGATTATCCGATACTTGTTTTGGCGGGAGTTTTGTTTCCGGCCTCATTTCGCCAAATATATAGAGTTGCCAGCGGCCAATGCAGGCCCGCTCAAAAAGTGTGTGTGTGGGGTAGGGGAGGGGGTGGGATGGGAGCGACGGCACCAAAAGTCTATAATCTATAGAGAGGCAGACATATCCAATGTCTTTGATCGTTTTTGTAATTTAAGTTTTTTAGAATTGGTAGTGCCTGCTATTTTTCCTTTCTGTTAGGATCCAAGCACTATTTAGGGCTCGATTTACGGATGGGTTTAAGTTTATTATAAAGTTAGGGTTAAGGTTGGATAGGTTGTAGTGTTACAAATATGTATATGTGTTGTTTGCCGTCCTTTAGCGGCAAGTTATATTCTTTAAATATTATAGGGCCAAGTTCAGCATGGGATCCCAATAAATGAGAAATGTTAATTGTAAGTTCAAATCCGATGCGCCAAATACACCTTTATCAGCGTATCAATCTTGGGAAAATAAAATCGTGTCAACATTTGTTTTTTCTTCCATTCTTTGTTCCTATTTTAAAATCCCCTTTTCGCTGCAGTTGGTGACAGTATGCAACGAGCATTGGCGAAGTGACGGCATGAGACTGATGTTTGACATGGTGAATGTGGTCCTGGTTTATGTGGTCCCTCTCATAGTGCTGACCTTCACCTACACCGTGGTGGGGCTGCGCCTCTGGGGTCGGAGCATGCCAGGCAACGCAGACTTTACCCGTGACATGACGCAGGAGAGAGCCAAAAGAAAGGTATGTATGCTGTTATGTTCCTTCGTGTCAAAATCCTGGGGTGGTGTTCTCAAAAACGCCGTTGTATTTCGTGTTAGCAAAACAGTCTGCGCAAACACGATTTAAAAAAGTATTTATTCTGCCTAAGTAATAGCTTGCAGTGAAAATAAAATTTTGTTTTCTTTAACATTGAAGATAACAGAGTCTTCAGAAAAGGCCCCTAAAGTTGTCCAAAGCCAGCTTTAATTGGTGTACATACCCATAAGCATAAAATAATGTGGGTAAAAATATTGGGGGGGAGGGTGGGTAGGCTACGGGTCATACTCGATTGATCATATGCAAATAACTTTCATGGGTTTTGATTGGGTATAAGGTGTTGGAGGGGTCGTAGCCATTTTATGAGGTGTACTTCCCCCTTATTAGAATCGCTATTGTACATACTATCTCCACTCTCCGAGAGACATTCCTTACCATGCCTTTAATTATGAGCCTTACAACAGATTACAGGGCGCTAAAGGACTCGTGTGCAAATGCCACTTTATATTCTACCAGTTTTTTCCTAATTTCTCCAAGTTGCTTCTAAAAGCTTCTAAAAAAAGTGACGGATTTAGATTAAAATGTCTTGCTGAAGACGCCACTGTCACGTGACAAATCTGAAACCGGACCAGGTAGACCGTAATTGCATTGATGACGTCAGTGCAGTCTTGTAACTCTAGTCTCCTCCATAGTCTAAACGAAATGCTTTAGATTCCAGCTTGATCCGGCGCCATTTTGTACCTGTGAAATCCGGACTTCTGCTTATCCTTGCATTCTCCCCCACCAGTACTCTTTAAAAAAAGAGGATGGAATTCTGGGAAAGATAACAAACTAATTTTTTATCTTTTTCCTTCTTCTTTTTTATTATTGTGGAAGAATGTCAGAGAAAAAAAAAGTGCCCTCAAAAGCCAAATACTCTCATATTCGAAATACAACAATAAATATTAGGACCAAACATTCAGGCCACGCTTACAGACAATATCTTTCACAAAGCAATGGCATGACCAGAACTTAACTTTATCTTTAATGCAAGAGAGTTTAAAAATCCACTACCTTCAGGAAACGTTAGGGATAACTTCCTATAGTCCTTACAGGCTGACACGGTGTTAAATCCGCTCCAATTTAATAGTGTTCGAATCACTCCCATGAGAGTAGATTCCCATTTTTTTTTAGCATTGAACAGTTGATTTGACACTCAGATGACTCCTCATAGAGTGGATTTCCATGCATTTACATTGCTAACCTTACGATATGATTATAAATCGGATTTTAAAAAAAAAATTATTCCTGACTGCTAATAAATCATAATGTGTGCTTGTAAGTAAGCAACCAGGGACCAGCAGCTTTATGTCCTCTCCGAGGGACTTGATAATGAGAATTAATGCTTTTAGACAGCGTCTTAATGATAAATAACAATACCTATCTTGTAATGGAATTGCACAAATCTAGGCAACAGAAATAATACTGATTTAGATAGCGTCTAGTTTTTTAGGTTTAAAGTCGTTTATCTCAATAAACATTGGACATAGGCTAAATGTTTGTTTCTATATCCAAAATTAAATTTTCTTTTAACTAGAGCCTAAATATTTCATTTTGTCTTTGTTTACCTCACCGAGGCGTGTTCATCGATAATTTTACAGAGAACAAAGAAAAATGTTGCGAGAAACAATCTAAATACTTCATTGGTTAAAAGAGCCTTGGAAGCTAGGCGCCAAATCTCCAATATGATAAGAGCATGTCTATTTTATCTGTTTTCGTAAAGGCACTGATTTTAAAACTACAGGCGAAGGAATCATATGTGATCAAGGAATAGATTTTGTATATTGACGCTGGAAGAGTTCAGGGATGATTTTAAAACAAGGGTTTAAAAGGAGACATCTGCAAGGGATCTTGGTACGTGGACGTGAGGCAGGTGAAGAGGATATGAACCCGCTAATGGACAAATATTGAAGGAAGTTTATTGATATTCGTCTATCGCCATGGGCGAATGTTCTTCTGCGAAAATTAAAGGGCGAGGAATGGGGGACGGACGTGAAGCAACGATCTTATGAAGATATTAAACTATTTAAAGCCCAGTGGATCTTTATTCATTTGGCCCCAAGACTACCTCCGACATTGATTGCCGGTGTACCGTTCCCACAAGTTACGGTCGGTGACCCACTAACTATATTAACACGTTTTAATGCATGACCAGTTCGTTGTCACCCTACCCCCCCCCCACACACACACACACACCTAAAGCAGAAAAATAACCTATTGATCAATCAAAATAAATGACAGATGATAGGTACAGACATACGCCCAAAGCAGAAAAATAACATATTGCTAAATCACAATGAATGATAGACAGAGAAAGAGAAGGAGAGTGAGACACGCACACACCCACACACACCACACACGCATACATTTTGAAAAACTGCATACACTGGCACACATTAATGATTAATAATACTACATGTAACTGAAAAATTATTAATTTCATTCAAACGTCAATTAATCATAGAAAGGTTTCACTTTACTCGAAGGAAAAAATGAACTAAATCAACCGGTATAAAGTCTTTTTCAAGTAAATCTATTTTTTTAAATCCGACCAAGTACGCAAAAGAATACCCTGAACAAAGGAATGGTTAATTGGGTAGCCTAATAACTAGTTCAAATATGACACGGCGAAACCTTGTTGGGTATTCACATTTAAAAGCGACTCTAAATCGACTCCACACTTGAAATCAATAACAATTCAAATATTGATTTAAAGTCGCATTGAAATCAGCCATTCGGGATTTAAACATAATCGTTTAATGTTTGTATGAATAATTGATATTGACTCTGACCTTTTATAAAGAACATGTTTGCGTGTCCCGTAAGGACTGAGTTTCCTTGAGAGACGATACAGACACATATTTTGATGAATTATATTGGAGGATAATTATGCTTGATAGGCCTTACTCAATTAGATGAAAAAGAGACACGCATATAGTGCGAAAGGGGAGGTCCTAAAAGTGTATTTAATAAAGAGAAAGGAAATGTGAGACAATGTCATTGGCATGAGTTCAGAGAGGAGAGAGAGGGAGAAAGAGAGAGAGAGAGGGGGTTAGAGAGAGAGATAGTGGGGGAGACAGACAATAAAAGAGTGCGAAATGGAAGAAAAAACGTGAGATAGGCGAATGAGAGACTGTCAACAATGGAAGAGGGGGAAAAGGGGAAGGAGCTGTGGACATTTTCATAACAAAACAGAGAGAGAAAGAGAGAGAGAGAGAGAAATGGAGAGATAAGATGCAGAGAAAGTGATCGACGGCATTTAATGTGATAGAGAGAGAGAGCTCCGTTTAAAACACAAGTTGTTTTTATACTCACAGGCACTTAACTGTACATGTTATCAGACATTGTATATATCTTTCGAACATCTTTTAAATGTTTTTGTTTTTTCAATAAAATGGCTTGTAACTTTGCCAAGATTTGGCCAAATTTCTTATCATTTTGATGATTCCAGAACCTTGCAATACACAAAAATACTTATATACTACATGATCGACGTTGTCTGATCGATTCCACACCGTTTCTTTCACAATGCAATCAATGACCAGAACTCAACTTTATCTTTAATGACAATTCAAGACGCTTCACATGGTGATACATGATAGAGAGAGAATATGCGATTGTATAGTAACAATAAAAATGATCGCAATCAATCACACGATTTTATAATCATGTTTTATTCAGAAACCACGATCCCACAGGGATTGCGAAAACATTTTTGTCATTGCCTTTGTTAATGATTAATGACTAGGACATTTTAAAGAAGTCCATGGGAGGTATTTTGGTTTCGAATCGGGGTCTTTGACATACAGGCTATAAAGCACCTTCATTAATAAGATTATAGATGTCATTGTGTGGCTATGTTACTTATATCATTTTGTGTTGGACTTTAACACAAACTAAACTGTGTACACTCTATTACATGGTTTTGTATGATATCAGATGGTGACTAATGTTGTTAATTTTTTTTAAAATAAATGACATATGCAAAAATTAAAGCTTTGATTAAACCTGAACAGGGTTGAGTATATTATTGTTTGGTGAGATGTCGTTCAAGACGCATGGGAACTGGAGAAGATGATGGAGACATAATGAACATGCTAGACGCACAAGAGGCGTCATTTCGATTGCGACAGGTAGTTTTAAAAAATAGCCCATTCAAAAGTAATTCAAGCTATTTTCTAGTCATGTTAATTTTGCATCCCCTTTTTATAAACGATGCAAATCTCCGGTGGTGGGGCAAAGACAGCGCCAGCAAATGACGCATCGTGTGCAACAGGCGTAGATAAAATTATAAAACAGGTTCTACCTGAATGTAAGCAATCTAATTGTTCAAATGACACCACGTGACCGTGCAAGAAAGATCCATCAAAAAGTGATAATTCACGGCTAAAAATAATAATGCACGACTTCGCTGCGCGTATGCGTATCTCTGGCGCTATAAAATTAAAACACGATGAAAAACACGCAGTTATGCAATGTGATTAATGCGTCTACCGAAACATTACACGGTTAGGTTGCGCTAATGCTGTGATGGCAAACAAAGCAAATGGCGGTCCCCATGGTTGTGTCGTTTTGGGACACTTTGATGGATTTGTTGATTATTTGTTCGTCTTCATGTTTCTATTGTTACGTTTCGAAGCTAGCAATATATCGCACTGCACTTGGTTTACTCACGATTTACCAGATAATTTCCTCGATAAGTGTCGTTCATTTCCCCATTGTCACTTAACATGCGCGCAGTTTTTTATTTATTAATGCACTCTTAAACACCAATTATTTGTTTACCATCTAAACTGTCCAAAGAAAAAGAAAGAGAATAAAAAGGAGGTGAAAGCAAAAAAAGGAGGAGGATGAAAAGAAGAAAAAGAAATAAGAAGAAGGAGAAGAAAAGGGTGAAGGAATTGGAAGAAAAAGAATGAGGAGAAGAAGAAGGGGGAAAAAAGGAACGGGTGAGGAAGAAGCAATAAGGGGATAATGCTAATGATGATAAAGAAGAAGAAGAAGAAGAAGAAGAAGAAGAAGGGGAAGATAAAGATAGTGGCATCGATAATTACCATGATCGAAGGCAGGAAAGACATGTAAAATATAACACCAAAACAAATATGATTAGTTTGAAACCTTTGTAATGATTCTGATCTATAAGAAGGAAGATAATTAATAAATAATATCCTAGTTGACTTCAATTTTAAGAAGACTTTTTTTTTTGTCTTTCAATGCGCCGTAGAGGGAATTTCATCCCAATTAATTCGGAAAACAGGATATAATATTCTATCCTAAGGAAATCATTGAAATATTTCCGCTCATTGTATAATCAATGAAATTTGAGCATATCCCTGGGGTAAAGATATGTCTATATTATTAAATCAGTTTGTTAACGAGAAACAAATAATTCTTCAGATCGATTATTTTAGAATTAGAGATATAAGACATCCTGCGATGCCGTGAGCAACGGTCAAAATCAGATTTATGAGGCAATCATGATTTTCTAAACCTATCAAAAGCCTTTCCAAATTCACATAGATGCGAACTAGAGTAGTCTCCTTACTTGTATGATTTGGCAAAGGGTTATTATATATATTCTCCAGGTGATACAATATAATTACAACACACATCAATGAAAAGGACGAAATAAATTTGGTGGAGTAGCCGACTCGTAATTGCAGGATAAGTTACAAGTTTACAAAGTACACCATTTGAAGAATACAAGTGTGGCATCGGATGGGGCATTTTGTTTCTTTTCATACGAAGTTATACCCGCAAACGATTTTTTACAAATTAGGAGCGTACTGGAAAATAACGCTTGCGAATTTGCCAATTTTGAACGGATGTAATCGATATAGAAAGGAGGAAATCCTTCTCTGGAATCAAGCTAGATCAACTAAAAGCATGGAGATGAAATAAAGCAGGTCATTGATATTTTGAAAGATAATCCGATAAAGTAATTCGACATATTGATGATACCAGCACACTGGATATATATTATGGCCAAGTTTTTACACATAGTGTCTATGATAAAATGGTCTATTTTCTACATCCGCAATCATGAAAATTAGAAATTTATCGATTCTTAAGTACAAAGCTAATGGGAGATTGCTCAAAAGTTACTATGCAACTAATCATACAACGACGTATCAAATAATCCGAACATTATCTCCTCCAGTCACTATAAAAGTCAATAGGGTATTGGAATCGCACTTGAGTTCATTTCTTGAAAGTCTGTTTTGAATGAGCAATAATTCAAATTATAATTCATTTTTTGCTTTCATTAAAGAAACATTTTTCATTTTTTGTTATCGGCTGACACGGAATGACAAGTTACCCTTGAGTGGAAGGCAACAGGGAATTTATGGCATTTTGTATTTTCATCAAAACATCTTAACACTTCACATCATAGACGCGTGAACAATTTTATCAATTTGAAAATCCCTCGTTTACTCTCACATTTCAAACATTCATAACATCTTGACCACGTGCCGATTCACCACATACTTTTATCAATGTATTATTCTGCTGGTCTTGCTTTCACGGAATCATCAGTTTTTAATAACACTCGAGACCTGTGTCTCTGTCATCTTTCGCTTGTTTTTCGTGTTTCAATCAATCATATTCTGACAGCCGTTTATGCAGTTCTGACAGTATTATAGCACTTTAAACATGTTTGAAGCGGTTTTTACACAACGATTTACATTTTCATTTTACATTTTGTTAGTGGTTGTGCATGGTAGGTTGAGGTCTGGCAAAAATGAAATTTAATAAGGTGTTCAAAGAAATATGTCCCCTTTGAACATAATAGCCTGTATTTTTGCGTCTGGAAATCGGGAAAATTTGGGGGGAAATGGATAGGTTTGCTCTCACAGTATAAGGAGAGAATAATAGCACAAGGTTTTTTTTCTTCTTTTTTTTTCTTATCTTGAATAACCCAATCATTATTAATGGATATCTAGTTACCTTGAGTTACATGGAAAGTTATTCCTATACAATACAACACAAGCATAGTTTCGCAATTTAATCGTACTAATCAATCGGTATTTTAACTTATCTTTCTGTTCATATCCTTCTTTGTTTTGTTTGTTCGTCTACCTTCCGCTAAGTGCTTTCATACCTTTTTCGAAAGGTTTGATAATAATAATTATAGTAACAAAATTGATAATTATAATAATATAAATAATAATAACAAGTTTGATTATTATTATAATAACCATAATATAGGTAATAATAATGGTAATAATAATACAAATAATAAAAAGGAATAACATATATGTCTTGTTTACCCAATATATCTTCATCAGTTCTCCCTGGATGACTGAGATACGCGTTGAATGCGAGTGTACTTTTTGGAAATGAGGATAAAAAGAAGGGGGAGGTGAGAATATTGTACGATGTATAAAGAAAAGAAAAGAGAAGGATAAATGGGGGTTCTGATACTCGTGCGAGTCAGAGTATAAATGGGGGTTCTGATACTCGTGCGAGTCAGAGTAAAAAACAAAGCGCCAAGATGATTATAAATGGCAGGTATAGTCTATAGGTCCATGTACATGTAAAAGAGAGAGGGGGTGTGAAGAGAGGAAACTATTCAGCAGAAATTATTTAATAAGGTGAGTAACTTATGCAAAAGTGAACGAGAAAATGGGAGAATGAAAAAAAAATTAAAAACGGATAGGGAGGCGCGAGAGAGAGGGCTACTAAGAGCGACAGTCAAAATCCAAGTTTTGAATATAAATATAGGGGTAAGAGAGAGAGGGGAGAGAAAAAGATGCTGCCAGATAACAAATTCGAACCATAAAGGCAGATATAAGAGAAAGAGAGAGTACAAAAGAGGGAGAGAGAGAGATAGAAAGATGTCGCCATGACCCTCATTATTTTCTCCGAACGAGGTTACCTACCTTTAAAATGGCGTCATTACTCTCTTTACGCTCTTCAAAACGTTAAGCATCCCTAAAGGAGAGTACACTGGCATACAAGCATGGGATAGTAACACCACTCCTGGCGTCTCTTTCTTATTACCACATTGGAACAAAGACTCTTTTAAAAGATATCACAATAAATAAACCATTTCCCAGTTTCACACTGTCCGTAATGCCCGTGTTAAAATCTTCCTGCTTGAGATGTTTTTGTTTTTGTTATTGTTTTTTGTTTCGTTAGAAATAAGAGAAAATGAAAAATTCTTCAAGTAGGAAGGGATAAGTCCTCGAACGTCTCTTAGGACACAATAAAAGAGCAGCTCAAAATGCCAGCGCCTTTTAGCGCCAATACTCACATAGTCCGTTTCTATTTACCGCACTCCAAAATCAAGAATTCAATCCTCTTTTCTTGGTTGATAAGAGGCTTCTTTGCTTACCTTTAGCCTCCAGATGGATTTCGTTTGCGAAGTTCTCGTGGTGGGATGAAGGAATTGTGATTTCATATCACAACTAATGCTTTGAATATAATACTGTCTGCTTGAGCTTGATTTTGAAGAAGTAGAACAAGAATATCTTTGAAAGATTATATACTTTGATATATATGGAAATCCGGAGGCGAGACCTGAGGATTGTAATTATCAAGTTTGTCTTCCCCTTCCACACATAGAGTTCGGACGAATTTGATATTTATATGATATAAATAACATTATGTGTCATATATATATATATATGTATATTATATATTTATGTAAAACTCACAGCCATGCAACGTATTAATGTTTTTCTTCCTTTTTTTGAGGGGGGTGCTAAGATCTTATGAAAAATTGAATAGAAAGGTAATTACTTTCTTTAGCAATACTAGTCATACATAAAATGCAAAGGAAGATGCACAACCTATATAGGGATACAATAAAGAAGCATATTACTTTTAAACATCATTTTACAAATTTTAGAATTACAGAGGGCAGTAACCCGATTATATAGGAACTTCTTTAATCGTTTGATATTATATCAACTTTGTTCCGCCAATCTATAATGCAATGGGAGAGGATGAATTAGTCACGTGGGCCCGATTCACTGCTTGACAAGTGTATTGAACCCTCGAGGCCCAAATGTTTGCGTTGACCGGATGCTCCGATCGGACCAATATAATAGCCGATTATGGTTTTGATCTAGTTAATCTGTATATATACGTAATACATCATTCCGTAATATCGTGGTTATTCGTGCGAGGCAATTGAATTTAGTGAAAGGTTGTGTCTAACGTTTTAGTGGACACCACCCTGAACAAGTATACACGTAATGAACATGGTTCATGCATTCGCTTAAAGGTTCCTTTTAGAGTTTTTATTTTATCGTCGAAGTAGTTGAATTGTTTATCAAACTATCTCGGAAAGTAGGAAAGTATATTTCATGATAATGTCACTATCCTTTGCTTTTCAGCACCTTTTTTTATTGAATTTTTTAAAAGTATTTAAATGTAAATGCCAGTTCTGTTCAGTTTAGAAATCATACACAAAATAATCGCACGGACTTTTAAGAGATCAATTTAAGGCTAGTATCGATGACCCCCATCGTACTACCTATCGTGTCCAAATTGAGTAAGATGTCATTGTCAAGATTTCACATTTCAGTAAGTGACGCACAAGGCTGTCGAAATAGCCTCATATTGATGTTTGTTAAAGTGTTTGCTATTGTGGTATACATGAAAAAGATATTACACTGTTAAAGGGATCCGGTAACTTTGTCTCAGATTCTGAAACAAAATCCTGGATTTAGCTCATGCTGCAATGATAATTATAAACCTTTGGGTCAGTCAGGAACCCCATGACTTTTACAAGCCTATCGCCTGTCTGATTATCAAGATATTTATAATTGGAATTACAAATTTTGAAAACCGTTTGCCAAACGGTTTTCATAACACTACAGTCTATTGGGGAAAACGAGTATGGTAAAACCGGTCACTCACAGATTTTTACTTTTTTGAGGCACTTCTTGATCATTTTGAAGAGCAATTTTTTTAGGGCTTCAATATTTCACCATATCACAGACACTGATAACACGTAGGGTCATGCATCTCAGATTTATAATTGTTAAACGATGCCTTTAAGAAGTTACTGAGTAGGTAGCAGTAAAAAAGAAGTAATACTTGGCTGACATAATATTCTACTTTTTTATCCTTTATTTCTTTGACCAGGTGATCAAGATGCTGGTAACCATCGTCCTGACCTTCGCCCTTTGCTGGTTACCGCTCCACATCTACGTGCTCTTGGGGAACGTCGCCCGACAGGTGCTGCTGGCCAACCCCTCCAGTACCTTTCCACTCTTCTTCACTATTCACTGGTTGGCCATGGCTAACAGCTTCATCAATCCTATTATATACGGCTTTCTCAACGACGGCTTCAGGGTAGGTACAATCAAATTCATTTGGCGTTTGTAATCCGCCTCTTCAGAGCCAGAGGATGTTTAACTCTTAGTTTAAAGATATTATGTCCCTTTTGCAGCCAACATCAAATTCTGTAGAACTTTGCAGGAATTATGAATATGAAATGTATGTCCTATATGTGAAATTTAAATGTTAGTTGTGACCTAATATTCAAATTATGCAAGAAAACCCGTTTACTTGCTAGACTTCACTGTCAGACACTATTGAGTGACTGACTGGCTTTTTTATTCTTCGGTAATAACATTCATAAAATCAGCTGAGGGTACATGAGCAGTTGTCTACATCAATAACCCACTTCTTGTAATGGCCAAAATTAAACTGATTAAATCTTTGTGCAGCATAAAACGTATGACCATTCAGTACAATGGTGTGAAAATCAAGACTTTTACTTACTGACTGGTAACACTTAACTAGTAAGTAGATTTGACAACTAATAGTCGTTATTTTCCCACTTAAAGACATTTTCAAGCCACCTTTTAGGGGGAAAGGTCTAAATTAGTATGATCTTTCAAATGCCGTTGGAAATTAACCTTTTCATTTGTTTGGCCTGCAAATGGGACATAGTACTTCAAAGAGTAAGAGTGTAATCCATTTTATTTAGCATTAAAAATTCGACTGTTGCGGTTCGAAACTAAGTCGATGCGATAGTGCCGTTTTAAGGCATTGATTGTCATAACCAAGTCCCTCGGAGAAGACTTGAAGCCGTAGTTCCCTTGGTTGCCTTCTTACAAGCATACATTTACTAACTTCACGGGAGGAGTCGACGCTTTTAAATGTTTTTTATGCCTCCGCCACCGAAGGTGGTGCTGGAGGCATCATGTTTTCGGGTTGTCCGTCCGTACGTCCGTCTGTACGTCCGTACGTCCGTCCCGTTTGACCGTTATCACAATATCTCAAGAACCATTTAAGATTTAAACTTAAGACTCGGGAATAGTATTTATCACCATAGGAAGACGATCTGATTAGATTTTGGAG
>BEXV01000648.1:178775-194539 GCA_003118195.1 Hemicentrotus pulcherrimus
TCATTACCAGGTCCCTCGGAGAGGACCTAAAGCCGTCGGCCGTCTGGTTGCTTACTTACAAGCATTTATGCTTTCTTAGCAGCCAGGTAAAATAACCACCACCATTCATTCATATTACATTCTTATCGAAAAACTGTCTGTTTACATGAAAGCAGAAGAAAATCAAATCAAATCAAAAATCAAGTCCAGGGGGGTGTTTCACAAAGTATATGGCAGGCTGTTCATGCCCTATTTCTCTCATCATTGATTGGCATTGGTTTCTCAAGGGACGTACCAATCGTGGTCTCGAATCTACAGAATTTACATTTTGTGATAATTCAATATTGTAGGAAAAAATATTTTCTAAACATCATAATTGAGAGACAAATGGTGAGAGCAACTAGTGGCATGAACGGCCTGCCATATTTAAGTCCAACTTGAAGCCGATCTTAGTCTTTGTGAAACACCCCCCAGAAGCGTAATGTTCGCCATTTCACAATGTGACGAACAAGATCGTACCTACAGGTCGAACGTAATTATGGTCAAGTTGTGCATTCTTATAAATACGGATTTGAGAAAGAAAACTAAAACCAAATGGGAAATAATTTCGATGTCAAGCGTTAATCTGACAGCGTAGATCAATGAAAGACAATAATGGTGTAGAAATTTGATGAAGAAAAGGAAATTGTTTTTCTATTATGACTGGACGAATTTGCATTTTGTATTTTACAAAAATCATATTTTTACAATTAAGCAATAAATTTAAAAAAAATGAAAAGGCCTCCGCAACATCAATGTGATATAATAGGGTTACCTGGCTGCAAATTTATAGGATATAAGCAACCAGGGGACCGACGGCTTTAAGTCCTCTGTGAGGGAATTGGCAATGGGAATTAATGCCTTACTCAAAGACCCTAGTGCATGTACAGTTAGTTTCGAACTCGGGACCTCCCGGTTACGACACCACTGCTCTACCTACGGCATTTCAGATCTTAAAGTCACACCGCCCTGCTTGTATATATACTTGCTCCCTCTATATAGAAAACAATGTCTAATCGGTGACCATTGGTCCCCCATCATGATCCTCTTTTTCTTATGTTAATTGAGAGCTGAGTTGATGAGATAACCACCTGTCCAGTAACCTTGCAGGGCGGTCTAATCCCTCCAATAAACTAGTAAAGATAAGCTTTAAGTTATTTTCTTTTTCATCAGTTCACCAGATTTGTTTGTGGAATAAAAATCCGACCCGCTGTTTAAATTCTAAATGCATGTATCAAATCAGACTTGATATAACTAACTGTTTTTTTCCATTCCACAAATTTCGAAACAAACTAAACATTCTAAGATGATACACAAACAATTTGCTGTTGGGCTATTTCATTTCCTGTTCAGTTGAAATCACTCAATCCGTTTTTAGTTTTAAGAATCTTCACTGCAAGCTTGCTGGGAAGCGAGGTATTTTTTATTCTGTTTCAGGTTCATGGTTTTACCTATTGTTTGTTTTCAGAGAGCGTTTCTTTGCAGAGATATGATACCTTACCTTCGGGGGAGGCTTATCAATAATGATCAAACACAAAAAGACGGAATGGAAGGGTAGATACGTGTATATAGAGAGACTTTCTTAGAAGTAGTGGGTGGGGAGTCTGGGGACTCCAAGAGCGCCCCCCTTTTGTTTTGTTTTGCTTGTCATAGGTGATTGTGTATTGGACCCTCTTTTTTGTATAGATGGACCTTTTGTTATTCTCACTTCTTTTCTTGTGATACATTTTTTTTTCTCATGAACCCTTCTTTGTTTGTCCTATTCTTCTTCTTTTGCCTGTCAGATTTAGGAAGAATTCGACCCCCTTCCTTTTTAGAAACGAATTTCGAGAGCCGCCCCTGCTTATGCACGATGAAGGGGGCACCGCACATGTCGTACTATACAGATAAAATGAGGAGCTAGGAAGTGACACTTCTTGTTGCTGTTGTTTTTTCTCCTCCCCCTCCTCCTCCTCCTCCTCCTCCTTCTTCTTCTTCTTCTTTTTCTTCTTCTTTTTCTTCCTCTTCTTTTCCTTCTTCTTCTTTTGTTTTCTCTATCTTTCTCTGCCTTCCCTTTTTAGGGTGATATTCAACTGAGGGGAGTGGCCTCTTGATTACAACAAAACGAGAATATAATGTATACGAAAGAGGGCGCTATATCACGACAAAAATGGTACAGGTAGACTTTGCCTTGAGGCATGATGAAAAAAGCCTCAATAATGGAGTCTCGTAGCTTTGGATATGCATTACATATCTTTTTGCAGAAGTTCATCATATTCTAAGAAATGTTTACAGTGTACCAAACTTTGAATTTGTATATGATAAAAAGTATGGGCTTGATGTAACACTAAACCATTGTGCGGTTGTCACAAAAAAAATTAACAATCACTCAATATTCGAATGTTCAATGATCGTATTACAACACTCTCTCTCTTTCTCTCTCTATATATCTCTCTTTGTATCTGTCTTTGTCTCTATCTTCTCTACATCTCCACCTTCTTTCCTAATTTCAAGCTTTCCTCTCCTTTTCTCTCTGTTCTTGTCTACTCATCTTTTTAAATATTACTATCATAATCGACAAAACAGAAAAAGGAGAAAACTCCGCTGGAAATATTTCATGTCAAAATGATCAATATAGCATCTCGCAATTGAAAAAAAGAAGATTTAAGAGATTTTTAGAAAACAATGTATTAAGCAGTATTTAACCATGGATATCTCCATGATTTAACAATGAGGCAAACTTTTTTAGCTGTAGTTAATGTTTGTTTTTTAAAATACTAAAATAACAGTAAAGAAACGGTCGTGTTAAAAAACGGTAGTGCAGTGTATATTTTATTTTATTTTAGTTATTTGATTAAACACGGTATCTTTCACAGCTTTAACGGCTGTTTTTCAAAAAGTTTGTGTAAGCTGAATAAAGATATATCAGTATATGCCACACATAAGCCATTAACAAAAGATAACATTAACCAAAGATAACAAAGCAAAAAACATATGCAAAATGTTAACTAATCAAATCAAAACAAAGAAAATCTTAAAAGGGATAAGTAAATTATGAAAATATTTAACAAAGTGGAAGAGAAATGAAACACGAATTATTAAAATGTAATAATGTATATAAAAATACAATTCAGCAATAATAAAACAAAAGTAAATAATTATGAGAGAATTTGACTGTAACCCGAGAGTCTGTTGACTCTTCTCCCAATGGTCACCCACACCCTCCCCTGCATCGTGTATTACCTAGATCGTGACATGATGTGTCTTTTATTCTGTATGGCCTTCCGTTCCTGTAAAAGTGTGTTCCAGCATTTCGCGCCCCCCCCCCCTATAACTTAAACTCCTTATTTCATAATTCGTTTGGCCCTTAGGTACTGAGGAATGATGAAAAGAGTGTCTGGTATTGTACATGGGGTTGCGCTTTTCAACGAAACAAAAATAGGATTCGGTTCATTATTATAACAGATTTGGTGCATCATTATGTCCTCTTTTTATTTTTCTAAAATGATATATAAATCCAAAGTTGGAACAACTGATCCTTTAGAAATCTTGGGTCTTAAGCGCTTAATTTTGTAAAGTTTGAATTTTTCGTGACATATGGAAACGTTTGCTTGGATTTGTCTCATAAAAGTTGTTGACCACAAACTAACTCCCTGCTCCCACACAGTGTTGAGTGCATGGGCCACTGGCTTCATCGGGCAGGTGGGTCTAAATTTCGACAATAATATACAATCAATCAAAAGAAGTTTAATACTAGAAGTAAACGATTAATATATTCATTAGCCGCTCACCCCAATGCCGCCTGGCCACAATGGAACGAGTAAGGGCTTGCTAAAGCGGCCGAAGTGCAATTGAAACACGCTGTTCTGCTCTTCTCCAACGCGAAAAGAGACGATATTGTGCTGTATTACTATGTTTTTTCCAACAAAAGTACAGGGAAAGTGCCATATTTTTTGTAAATATTATACTTTTTGAAAGGTTACCCAAATTACTCCCGGGCACACAATAATAATAATAATAACAATATTGATAAAGCGCAACATATCCATCTCTAGAGATGCTCAAGGCACATACAAATAATTTAAATAAATATTCAACATATTCAACATAAATTTAACAATAGGCATTGAGCATCAGGTGAGTTTTAAGTCCAGTTTTGAAAGAATAGAGAGTGTTGGCCGTCTGAATAGAGAAAGGTAACTTATTCCACAAAGAAGGAGCTGCTGATGCAAATGCTCTATCCTCCCCCCCCCCCCCAATTTCTTTTGGAACGTATAATATTATGTGATGAATGTTCTGAACTTTTTGCAATCGGTTCATTTGGTTGGAAAGAAACGCACATTTTAGAAAACTTCACTTTTTCATGCAAAAATGCTTATTTGTTCTATGCACGCAAGTCAGATTGAGCGGATAATACAAAGTTTACATGTTTTTAAGTTCGTAACCCCTTTATTTTTATATTTTCAGATATTGCGGGGGCACTAGAAATTTAGTATGACATACAAAGGGTATCGTGTCATTCCCTTTACTTGTTTTCGTGGCCTTATCACTTTCTTTATTTTCCTATTTTTTTATTCCTTTTTTTCTCTCTTCACATTTCGTTTTTTTTTTCTTTCTTCCCGTTGTCCACTTTTTTCGCCATTGAGCCCCGTAATTTCCCTTCGCTATATACGGCAATACCCGACAATATCATTAACAAATTCCGGTGCTAGATTACCGCTTGTGTAAATTAAAGCTAAACGTATCCTTTGTCTGAGCGTGAAATAACAAGTCCAGAAAAATCTGAAAATTCAGTAGAAAAGGAAATAAGAGAGGAACGAATTAGATTAAAATGTTATACAAAACATACACGATACTACCTATTTGGTCATCGTCTTGCCTTAAACACAAAGAAAGCACAGGAAACGATTATTTATGAGTCAAAGTTAATCGATCATTTTTTGTTATTCTTTTTATTGACCTTCAGATAATGACAAGGGCATATTTTGTCCACAATTATTTTAGAAAACAATGTAATATGTCATAACATCATTCGTCATTGACCATGATGTAAACAAATTCTATTAAAACAGTTACTGTAAACAAGGAACCAGCTTTTTTGTAATGGATTGAAAAGATGGCAAGCGGTAGGGACCAAAATCTCAAAACCTTGCATAAAAGAAAGAGATATGGCATATATCAAACATACACATGAAAATCAATTGGTTGTTCATTGTCAAACAGGCATTTCCTTTGGCATTTTTTCGTCTTAATTATAGTAGTTCTGATATTGAAACAGGAAAGCAGGCACGTCAGATTTTGGCATGGAATGTTAATACCAGAACATAACAAATATCCGCATGAAATACAACATTATGAGTTATTGTGGCTTCTGGTTTCTTCAGAAAATCATGATACACAAAATTTTTAATTAAAAAAGGAGACGGAAGAGTACCGTTACCATGTAAATTTGACTAATCCACTTGACCGATAGTTCATTAAAAGGATAATTAATCTTAATAAGAGTATTACAACTCAATAATAAACGTGCTCCTTTTTATATCAAAGTATCTCTATAATTTATCTGGATAAGAAACGTACGTGCACCCTCAGCCACACGCCGGATTCGACTCCAAACCGCGCCAATTATTGACAATATCTTTGGCATAGATTATTGAAGTCATATTCGCTCGTCGTGCTGGTTTTAAACGACAGAGTCTGTGCATGAGGTTATTATTATTATTATTATTATTATTATTATTATTATTCGGCATTTCAAAATACAAGAACAATACAGAGTAATGTGCAAATTACAGCAATTACAGGAACATATATACATGATAAAGAAAGGACCTGAATCAGAGATGATGGGGCTGCCTGGGTTTGGAAAAGGTTAATTAAATTACCATGACCCACAGGTCTTCCTTCCCACACCCCGTCAACTCCATCCAGGTCAGGATAAGAAAATCCAAAGAAAACATATTATATAAATTAACAGTGTATAACTGGAAACTGGCAACTCTCTTGGTGTAATAAATGTAACATGAATGTCTCAAGCAATATAACATTCAAACTGATCATTTAAACATGTTTAATAATTCAAATATAATTGAATTATAAACAGATTGACAAGACTTACCTTTGGCATTTCACCGCGAAATCATCAAAGGAACGGGCTGGAGCAGAACAAATACAATGTGTTTAATATGACTGGCGTGATCTCACCTCACCATTGTTTAGCGTAAAATTCTCCGAAAATTCTGTGTATAATTTTGGATTGATCGACATAATTATTGTGTTGACAGTCTTCTGCTGAGAGCCAGAAGGGCCTTATAAACTCTATGCTAAAAGATATACGTTAACGCCCTTTTGGCTCTCAACAAACTGAAAAAAAAAAACTAATTTCTACTTCGATTTTTCCTTTTCCTTGAGTGCAATGATCCCCAGGTAAGTTTGTCGGATTGGGACGAGCTGCCTTTCTCCGATATACTTCGTCAGCTTCGGGTTGCTCTCGATTTTAGCTTTGTGCTCCAGTAGTTTCTTGTAGGATGTCAGTTCTTCCGGAGCGCAGTCGCTGAGTATGTCAATGGCGTTGAAGACAGACAGGTCTGCAACCGTCAGCTTTCAAAGTTGAATGAGATAAAAATGTGAAGAAGATAATGTTGGTGTGTTTAAGCCTTTTGGTCAGAATTATAAAGCCGAATCAGCTTCAAATCGTAGACAATCGCACTAATGGTCTGAATTCACAACGATTCTGAGCCGAAAAAACATTTAATAAACAAAAAAAATTAAAAAACCATAAAAATAAAATTAAAATAAAAAAAAATAAAAAATTTAAAAAACAAAAAAAATTTAATTTTAAAAAATTAAATTTTTTTAAAATATGAAATGCTATTGCAAATTCTTCCGACATCGAACCGTAGTCACATCGTAAAGTTAACGTTGGATTTAAGTCGTGAATGCATCGCTACTCTAGGCCAGTGCCATTGATTAGGAGAGAATACGCCATGTTGTGACCCAGTGAAAAAAAGCTGGCCAAACTCTGTTTATAGATGGCTCTGCCCTGGGCTACACAAAAGCTTCGTGTCTGTATTATCAGGTATTAAATGCGCCGTACTTTGCTTCATCTTTCCTTACTGGCAAGGCTTTGCATTACCGCGCCATACAGTTGAGAACTTCAAGATGTTTTCTTAATATAAACTCACGCTATCTCCTACAAAGAATCCAGAAGTGCTTCCCTCCAGTCTTTTCTCTAGGAATGGAAGAAGGCGTGGCCCATGGTAGTCCCAGTATTCTTTCTTGATCTCGGCCTGTTTCCATGGTTACCAAAAGAAATGTGGAAAGATGAGGACGACTAACAAACAGTTGATGTATTGTACGGAATTTTACAATGCTTTAGTAAAATATGATTATCATGTTCTGACGTGGGAAATAGCCCTGTTCTGCATATCCTTAACTCAATCTTGATGATCAAGTAGAGATAAAGAATAGAAATATTGGCTGATTGAGATTTGAGAAGAAGAAAAAAAACAGCCTATATCGTTCTAACCAATTTGCACTTAATGCATGTTTTTGGAGTGAAAAGTTGTCCGTGGGTGACTAAAAACTTACCTAATCACAACATGTAGAATTTTCGTCAAGAAAGAAAAAAAAAAGCTAAATGCAATCTATTGTTTTTTAAGTATTTGGCAAAAAGGGGAATTAAATGAATTTATGTCGTATAACAACAATTTTTGAATAAAAAAAAATCCAATGAGACATACGTTTTTCTGCTCATCTAGCTCTCGATAAATCCATGGCATTGCGTAGTCGAGGATTTCTTCGGCTGTCTCAACGGCCTCGTCAATCAGGAGTTCGTCTTCCACTCCGTTTCCATAGAAACCTGTTATCCAAAATTAGTGAAAATAATTGAAGTTTGTTATCAAGTGTTTAACGTCTGATTTAGTAATAGTACCAGTGGTAATAGTGGCTATCTAAACAAGAAGCATGGACTATGAACGTTGAATGTGATTGTCATTGGAATGGAGGAGCGTTCATTTGCACGAATTATTTTTCGATAGACCCCTCGTTTTCACGTTTTTATTGTCTCTTTTTTTAAAAAATATACAAATTGTCAACAAAAAAAATAAGTTGTTCAAAATATTTCAAAAAGGATGAAACGATTCAAATTATTAAAAATACGGAAAACACGTAACATTCGTAACGTCTTACAAAGAGTTGATATCAATAGTAACCTATTTGTGATTGATATCAATAGTAACTATGTACATAAGAGATAGGAGACTGCAAACTTGTGATTGATTGGAGGACTTATGATTGATTTGGATCGATCGTAAACCTTTGTAAGACGGGGCCCAGTGCATGAAAATTTGCTGATAGAATACAATACCGGGTACTACCGGGTTCAAACATTCAAATTCATTTCATCTACATGCACTTCATCATCTCATCACTCTAAAAAGGAGAAATCATCTTCAACACCTTCCTTTGTAATTTTCCCAATCCCCCCCCCCCCCTTAAAAAAAAAACAAAAAAACAGGTTGGTTTTAAATCCTTGAAATCCGTCGTCAAATGGCTCTCGAACAATTAAGCTTCGCGCATTTGTAAGAAATTTCGCTAGTTTCCCTTGAGAACTCTTTAAATACCTCTTATATGTGTACATAATCCCTTAATAGATGAAGGGACAGCGCCCTAGATTCAAACTAACAAGAGATATCAACAACCAATTATCATCAGCATTAGAAAGATAGAAAGTAACAGCCAATACAAGAGAAAGGGGTTCATGGATAAATTGGGCTCCGGTCTAAACGAAACAGAAGAACAATAAGGCAATAAAGTGAAGTGGAATACTCCAGCTATAATGTTTCCTCTTCTTCTTTGGTATCTTTTTGTTTCTGTTTGTTTCTTTTCTTTTGTCAGTAGGTGTATAACTGCGGTGCATCGTTTCTCTATTCCAGATTATAGATCAAGAGGATAAACTAATTACGAATCAGCTCATTTAATAAATATGAAAAAGAAAACATTCGAAAGTAACGTATTGAAGTAATAATATATTCCCAATGAGGTGCAATGGTAAGACGCAGATAGTTGGATGGGGTGATTCTCAAATGAGAGTGTCGATCATGACAAATGTAATGTTTATATTATCTCCAACATAAATGATTCTTTGATAATGCCTTCTGTAAATGATAATTCTTGGGAGTCTAATTTAATTGCTTAACATGCCATGTCATTGTATATTGTGATAACCTCAACAGTTAGCGAGTGTTACAAATTATTTCGCGCTGATTTATTGAATGATTGCTTGATTGAATTAATGAATAAATAGATGATTGATTGATTAATTAAACGATTGACTGGCTTGTTGGTAGATTGATTGATTTATTGAAAGATTGATTGGTTGGTTGGTTGGTTTGTTTGTTTGATCGAATGAATGAATGGATGAATGAGTGATTGATTGACTGATTGGTTCATAGACTGGTCGATCGATCGATTGATTGGTTGGTTAGTTGATTGATTAATTGAAGGATTGATTGATTGATTGATTGAGTGGCAGGTTGGTTGATGGATTGATTTACTAATTGATTGATAGGATGGCTAATTGATTGATTGATGGATTGTTGAATGGATTGATAGGTTTAATAATGTACTATCTAATTAATTTTATTCACCAAAAATAAAAACATGACTGTGTAAAAGCAAGTTTGTTTTTTGACAAATAAGTGTTGCAGAGTTGAAATATTATATCTAGTGAATGAAGCCATAAAATCGCAAATTTGGTAGTCGTGTCTTTTCCATCTAAAATATTAACAAAGTAGTTATCATAAGAAAGACGTATCCAAAAGACAATATTGGTTCCCGAAACTCATTTACTTAAAAAAAATATTATTCCAGCATGTCTCTGGGCAAGATTTTATCCTCGGATATCACTGAAAAGCGGTGGAAATTCCTAACTAAACAGTCAGTTTGATAACATTTTTAAACCACAACTTGTATCCGGACCCGGGGCACTGATGTTTTCTGATGACATAACGTATTCCATGTCCCGTGATTGATGACAGTGGCAACAACATATGGAAATAAACCAAATAATTATTCATTCGTTGGTTATCGTTCTTTTAATCGTGTGTTAAGCACATTCTCTGTTTCAAATATAAACGTGTTGTAATTTTATTTTTTGGGGAAAACGTAACAAAATCATTACAAACGCAAAGGGGGTGACGTTGTGGGGAGTGTAATTGGGGCTGCTCCTGGCCACTAAGTAAATATGATCTTCTTTTTTTTTCTTTCTGGAAAGATACCACTGTTCAAAGTCTCCTGACAATAAAAAGTATAGGCAGGCAATTTCTTTTTGAAACAATGAAACAAACACATGAACAAAACAAAAGAAATGTTTAAGGAATTTTACAGGGGTGGTGGAACCTTTTTTGTGTGCATTAAGGTACGCTGTATTGGCTGTAAAATAGAAGCAGGGTCGTTTGTACCCTCCACACACACGCACACACTCACGCACGCACACACTTTTCTTAATAGTTTTTTTTTATTGATTAAAAAGCAATATAAATCATTCTTAGAAATACAGTTATATTTTATCTTGACATGATTCAATACATAAATTGTACGATTGATGAAAACAAAAATGAAATCAATTGTAGCATCAAAAAATAATCTCATCCATCAAAACAGACTACGACCAAGCACACACACACACACGCGCGCGCGCAACGATGTTTATGTATACTGGGCGCCAGAATATTAAAAGGGCCATTAATTTAAAAATAGTAATAATAATTACCAAATTTCTTGGCCAGATATCTTTGGATCGCTCTGCTTTGAATGATTATTCGTCCATCTGTCTCGAGAATAGGCAGCTGTAGCAGAGGCAGTTCTATAAAAAAAAATATATATATATATATATATATATAAACAACATTTTAAAAGTAGTAAGAGTAATAATAATAATAATAATAACTATTTCATGCACATTCTCCACTCCCTGGGGAGAATTCCAGCCAGGCGTCATTTTTACAAGCGCACACTTGCTAATCTAAGCATATTAGCTTTCGCATCCTACCGGGTACCCATTTAACACCTGGGTGGAGAGTGGCCAATGTAGATCAATGTCTTGACAAAGGACATTAGTGCCGCCGTGGGACTTGAACCGCGGACCTTGTGATCCACAGTCCGGTGACACATCCACTCGTCCACAACATAAGAGACTAATATCTACGACTATTATTTTTGTATTATTACCATGAGAATCATAAAAGCGTCGAGATGTAATAAGCGAGCCAAGATGTTAGCGTTTTAATAGATGATAAAGGTGTTGATAATAGTCAACCTTATTGTGTAGAAGTCAAGTTGACATACAATGTCGTTATGTTTTTGGCTATAAGTTTACCCTCAGATGTCGTTATTCTATTACCGTATTAGCGTCTGGTAAAAACCTACTTGGCAATGTCAATAAAACAACTTCACAGAAAGTCACTTAAAATAGGCCTACTTACAAACTTATTTCAGACGGGTTCTAAATCATTAATACTCTCGTCACTCACTCCTCATCTTAAAGTGTTTCAAAGAATTAATCAAGTTATAATTAATTCATTAATTTTGTAACATATATATTTTGCCAGGATAAAGCAATCAGCTCATTGCTTTCTTTTTTTACATTGCAGTCCTGTTACATAACATGGTAAATCATACAGTAAGCAATAGGAAATAAAAATCAACAATGACGATTTGAACAATGAGCATAGTATACGATACAATTCAAAGTTAAAACCGTAAGGTCTATACTAATTTTTAAAGGGAAAAATGAATTTATTAATATTCATTTAAACAGGCGAGCAAATAATACATTCATTAAAAGAGTAATATGATGCATCTGTTGAATATAAAGCATAAGATTATCAAGGACAAAGGGTGAGGCTACAGAATATTCTGTATGATGTTACTTACTTCCATCGGACCTCATAGCCCAATACTGGTTGTGGTCGATACAATTATTCTCATACTCCACCCCAGCCAACAAAAACAAAAGTCGATTAACCTCTGGCCTGGATTTGAAAGAAAAGTAGGTGTATTTGTAGGAAGGCATCCTGTATAACCCTTCTACTTTCTTCTAAGGATATAACGTTCCTGTTCTTCTTGGTCCTGCGTTCTGGGAACTGTGCAAAAGATACTAGGAGTCTATATTCTCACACGCAGTACGCGTGGCTATTTACCTGGTTGGTACACATTAATCATTAATACATAGATGATAATTTATGAAAGCACTTGTATATACCAAAGTACAAAGTTCCACATTTATTATGAGTCTGCATTTTTTATGAATTCATGTCTCAAAGAGAATCCCAATATGATAAGGGGGGCATGTTTTCAGACTAGTAATGGTTGTAGTCGTGTAGTCAAACTATTATTATCGGATAGGTATATGGAGAGGAGGTGGGAGGGAGGTGGGAGAGAGGTGGGAGGGAGGAAGGGGGTATGTTTTCACAATAATCATATTCATGTAGGTCTACCGCAACGTTTTACATTCATAGCTGATTTGATTATTTGTATGCCTTTTTTTAGGGGAGGGGGCCATGAGGTGGGAAAGAATTGTTTGCGCGAAATGGTACATAAATACGGGTAGGGGCAGGGGCAGACGGATAATAGTCAGATTTATGAAGTTTTTTTTTTCCTCTCCATCGAAGGGACGGTGAATTTCTAAACAAGAGGCCGGTTGGTCAATATTTAGGAAGGGTCGTTCAGCTGCACCGTCTATCTAGACCGACTTTCAGTCCCAGTCCGCCCCTTAAAGGCGGCCGAACATAATATAGCCTAACTCGGTGGCGTAGCGGTAGCCTAGTTATATATTAAAGGGCTATTTGTGTTGGGGGTGCATGGTAGCAATTTTACAAGGAGATTGAAATGTGAATGATCAAGGCTGTGTGGTAATATATCGGATTTCAGTGTCGAAAGGTTAGGGGGTATTCAGTCCCCCCCCCCCTCCTTGCATTTGGCCCCTCTTTCCTTATCTTTCGAGGTTTCGACATTTTATTTAGGGGCATGTGTCTCCCAGCACCCTGTAGCTAAGCCTTATAACACGTTTTAATAGGCGTATCATGATCAAAGCACATGATAACGTAACTGATACGGTGGGCGAGCGGATCGTTATCAATGTGGGCGTACGTGTGCAATAGATTAATATATCAATAAGACAATTGAATTCAAAAATCCCACAAACTGATCATCATGACTAGACAGATTTTTGACAAATTGATGACAGTGAACACATTTTATAATGAAATCATGATTACTCTGACCCTGTTTTGCATGATGAATAAAGTTTCTAAATTTATGACTTCAGTCTGTTCTTCATAGGAGTTTCCATGAAACAATAATATATACCGTATACAAATTGTGCTGATTTTTTTAACAGAAACTTTTTTTTATAATTCTGTTTTTATTAGTCATAAAAAATCATAATAACAGAAACTTAATCTTTTGCAGGTAATTTTAGGTGTTTTCTCATTGATGTTGACAAAATTTCACATGATATTTTGTTTCCTTTTCTCAAATAGGGCTTAATAGCGATACAATTTCGATAAAATAACAATTCGCGGAACAGACATACCTAATAGATCACTTAAAATGAACTCCCAGAGGCATAGGATACAAACAAGAGAACAAAAATATGTTATTCAATAATATTTATCATTGCTTTCAACAAGCAGGCTATCTATATATTATCGAACCCTTTCTGTGTACATTGCATGATAGCTTCAAGAAAATTTATCGTTTTGGTACAACTCTCCTAAATATTGTAAGCATACCTCGATAAACATGTCAATGAGAGCTTTTTCGAAGAATTGTGACTTAATGTGTGCAGTTTGGATGTAAGCAGTGCTTGAGGTCTTCTTGAGAATAGGCCTACAGCTAAAAAAAAAATTATTTAAAGCGATGTCTACATCTCGGCAGTATCGACCAGGGCCTTAAACTATGTCCCATTTATTTGTTATGCACTTGTAAACCGAGGATTTTTTTTGCAAAATGTACTTTTTATATGGAAGGAAAGTGAAAAATGATCGTACAAGGTATTGGTATTGGTATGACCACAGGCGAAATAGACGCATCAGATTTCTTCAATTTTGTTAAGAAGATCCGAAAACAAGAGGGTCTAGTATCATCTTAATCAAGTCTTGTGTCAAGTCTTTATCTTTCTTTCTCTCCCCCCTTCTCTCTCTCTCTCTCTCTTTTCTATTCTTTCTCTCTCTGTGTCTTTTATATCGGTATCATTTCTTTCCGTCTTCCCCTCTCTCTCTCTCTCTCTCTCTCTTTCTCTCTCTTATATCACTCGCTCTCATTCTACTTTTTGATTTCCTCTCCCGCTCCCCCCTCCCATCTCCCACCATTTTCTCTAGACGTCTCTCTCTCTCTCTTCCCCCTCTCTCTCTCTCTTCCCCCTCTCTCTCCCTCTCTCTCTCTCTCTTTCTCTCTCTCCCTCTCTCTCTCCATCTATCTATCAATCTCTGGGGAGTGAAAACCATATGAAGCACATGTAAGCATTGACCTGCCGTTCGCTGACGCAATCCTATTCGTCCGACGGGAATTCGTGTGCAACGGGAATACATCTCATCATGATTACTTTTTTTTGTTGTTGCCACTAACCATCTTTTGAATTTAGCTTTTCTTTCCATATATATATATATATATATATCATTCTACTGGGATTTTACTGAATAAGGTCAGAATTAAGATACGGATGACGCAATAATTATCAAACAATTATTTTATTTATTTTATAAAATATGTGACGATTCTGGGCCCCGTAGTACTGGTGGTAAGTTTTCCATCAACATTTACCATGGCAACATCACTCAAGCTCTAATCAAAATAGGTTTCCATGGAAGATACCAATAAGGGTAACTTAATTTGGTAACTCTTTCAAGAATATGCAACGGGGTCCAGATACAATAGGCCTAAAGCAATGGCACAATCATAAGTCATATACTCAGAAATACAATTTTATTTTATTTTTGTTATCAATGTAGTTCATGATAAAGGCAGTATCCAACATGTTATCTGAAATCGTTACCCTGTTGAAATATAAGATTAAAAAATACCCTGTTGCATTTGTCAAGGTCAAATGTTCTTCAGCACATCTTCTAGCCTTAATTCATGACTGAAACCTTTGAATCTCTCTAGGAAAATATGGTTTCATCTTCTCTTCCTTTACACTTCTCTTCGAACAAATATTTCATCGGTTTAACAGAAAGTTATAGCTTTGGTCCCATGTATATAAATCAAAGTGAGACAATAGAGTGCATGTCTGTAGCCTGAATGACGTCATTGTCGTCATTCATGCGAGAAAAATAGCTATATTTGACCAAAACCGCCCGCACGCGATCGACGACTCAAGATTCATTAGGCAGCCCGGAGTCCTGTTGTATAATGAAATTTGATATCCTGCAAAGAAAACACATAAACATATAATTAATTATCACAATGGTATTATACTATTATATATATTCCCATTCTATTTTGCACCGGGGGGCCGGGGGTGCATTTCACTGCTTGCCCACCACCAAGAGGGAGTATTGAAGTTCATAACGAAACCCAACGGCTGGTGGGAGAACCACTCATGATCCCCTAGTGGTGCACGTGACAAATATACTTTGTTACTTGAAGGTAAAGGTAATGACCTAATTTGATAATTCACATTCAAGCATTTTTCCCCCTTCATCTTATAAAACAGTGTATATAGGACGGTCATTTTACAAAATGCTACTCACCCCCCCCCCCCC
>BEXV01000649.1:22055-39805 GCA_003118195.1 Hemicentrotus pulcherrimus
GTAAAAGGTCAAGAATATATGTATCCATAAAAATGTATCATTATTCATACAGTACCTGTGCAGTTTGTGCATGCATTGCTTACTTGGGGTAAACATACCAGTCACTGAGCAAGTACAGTGTATATATATGTAAGTGTCTTAAACAAACCTTGCAATACCCTTGATAGCATAAAGTTACATGAAACTTGTGAATCAATGATTTTTCATTCACTCATTTATTTTTCCTTAGAATATAGTTACAAAATTGAATATATATGAGGAATATAAAAATGAAAAATACATATCAAAACATATAAAGAGGGATCAAAATGAAAGACAAGAGGCTAGATTATACACTTCAAAAGAATCACTACAAAATCATTTATATTTCTCTATAAAAATCAATCACCACTTCATTACCACAATGATTTTTAGTTGACACATTAATTCGCAGAGAAAAGGCCTCAATGTTGTGTTATACCTTACATTTATATGTTCTTTGGTAAACTTATTGTTATTTTAGATGGAAAAATGCAGAAATAAAATAAAATCAAATCAAATCAAACTTTGAGTTATTATTATGAACCAATGCCCTACTGGCTCTCAATAGGTTAAATACAAAAGGTTAAAATGTTTACATTTCCATTAGTCTGTATGGCAGAGAGTGTACAGTGTACACCTGTATGTGTGAAAGTAAATTATTTCCCTTTTCCCCCCTTTTTATTAAAAATAATAATGATAAAAGAGAAAACTAATGTACATGTACATAGTTTTGTATACAATCACTGGAGACAGACTCTTAAATAAGGACCGGTCTTCCTGTCTAGTCTCCAAATGCTTTCATTAATGTACCCTGCACATGTTTATTTTTAAGTCCCCTTGTTCTTCATGTCTTCTCCTCTTGTGTTATTCTTGCGTTATATTTTGATACATGTATCATATTGTTAACTTATCTATGTTTGATCTCCTTTATATATCTAGAATGAAACTATGAAAGTATTAAATAAAATACCAAAAGTGATACCCAAAGTGATAGATCCCACATGACATAAGAAATAATTCTAAATTACATGCATCAATTTGAGGTTTCAATCCTTTTTTTTACTTTTTTGTTCTTTAATTTTGTTAATGATTAATGTCCCATGAAATCCCCAAACAAAGAAGCTTGCTGCTTAAAATTGTATTTCAGTCAGTATTATCTTTGGTACACAGTAGGATGCTTGTGTCCAAAAGTAGATGATTATCATCGAGGGGGTGGTTCCTTCCTACTTTCGGTAGGGTTCCTGTCCTATACAAGTATTGTTTGACCATTGACCTACCCTGTACATAAGAGCTCCTCACTGATATTCATTTTGAAAGGGGATCGCTTACTGTTGAAAACAAGGGTTACTGATGAGTACGGTATCATTAAAGTGACTCTCTAACATTGCCTCAGATTCTGAAACAAAATCCTGAATTTAGCTCATGCTGCAATCATAATTATAAACCTTTAGGTCAGTCAAGAATACCATGACTTTTACAAGCCGATCTCCTGTCTGAATATTGAGATATTTATGAATGGACATCAAAATTTCATTTTTATAACACTACAGTCTATTGGGGAAAATGAGTAGGGTAAAACCGGTCACTCAAAGATGTTTTACTTTTTTGAAGCACTTCATGATCATTTTACAGCGCAATTTGCTTAGGGCTTCAATATTACACCATATCACAGACACATGTAGGGCCGTGCATCTCTGATTTAACATTATTAAACGTTGCCTCTGAAGGACAAGGTTAAGTTCTGGTATAGATGTTAAATAGTTGAAGAGTTTTTTCATTCTTTTTATGTCATTTTTGAAATATATCATAGAACAGTCGAACCAACATTAGTGACCACCGCCTATAAAAACCACTTGTTTATAAAGACAGCATTTTTCGTTTAACTTGAATATGGTTTCTCATTGAAACCTCTTCTTAAAAGGGTACCTGTACATAACAACCACCTGCCTGCCTATAAAGATCAGTTATCATGTTTTCCTTCAGCAGTCTTTATATAGAGGTTTTGCTGTACAAATGTCTCTAGAAAAGGACTGCTCTTTTAGTGTCTTCAAATATGATAAAAAAATAATAACAAAGGTTTAGACTACACCGTCACACCATGTACATGCATACCCATTTCTGTGTGCTTTGCAAATGATTTTGATCAAGATTGGGTTGACTTCTTTTTAAATCGCAATCATCCTAAGATGCTAGTGTACATGTATTGTACAGGAATTCTTATGTACATGTACATGTATGTACAACATTAACATTCCTGAAGTGCCTCCAGTTTCTTTTACAATGTGCTCATACATACATGTATAATTGCACAATACCAATACTCAACTCTATTTTAAGAAGTATGCTGTTTTGATTTGATATGGTTTATTATTAAAAGAACATAGTAAAAATAGCAGCCATAAGGTCGAGACGGGGAGAAGAAGGTGAAACTAACTTACAGTACATACAATCAAACACGAAGGAGCACAAATCCCAGTAAAAAATGAAAAATAAATCAATGGAATTTCTAGGTCATTTTGTGCATTTTCCTAAAGTAAAACAGGGCAAACAGAGCAAACAAAGAAGTAAATGGGGAAAAATTCTTGTCTAAAGCAAATCTTTTGGCATGAAACCATCTTCCATAAATCCAAAATAAGGTTTGTGATATCCTGACCTAATTTTTTTTACATGTTCATGTATCATAAACAATTACTGATACAAACAAAGGATGGTACATAAATACAGACATGCAACAATTACAAAAAAAATCAATGAACACAATTAATTCTGAGAATACGACCGAACATGCACCATTCACTTCCATGAACACAATAATTTTGGCACTTACTAGTATACCAGATGTTACAATGAATTAAAATGAAGAAAAAAGATCAATGATCACAAATAGGCCAGGGCCATGTTCAGATCTTATCAACCGGGTCCCGACGGCCTTGCCAATATCAGCTAGCAGAATGTGTCACTTGCCTCTATAAATGGCGCATATTATCAGCGTAGAAACAGCCCACATTGCAAAACACAATCCCATTTGGTCATATACATGTAAGGTAGTACATGGCTGCGAGGTATACATGTAAGTCCAAAATCCGGGAGGCGCAAGCCCAAAATCTGTGAGGCGCAAGCCTTAAGTCTGCAATACGTAGCGCAGACATAATCCCCTTAGGTCACATGGCTGTGTGACCTCCCGTTTCGCTTTCTTTTGAAATGTCTGCCCCCTGCATTAACTGCAGATCTTTCTCAAGCATGCCCTAAATGGCGTAGACCCCGCCGAGAGCTCGACCCAATAGCTAGCTAGCTGCGCTGGCAACAACCCCATGCCGCGAACAGCAAACTTTTTTGCAACCCATATAATATATTGGCGATTCAGATCGATTGAGGATGAGCTAGAATATGAAACNCCCCCCTTCTCGTTGATTTGATGTAAACTTTATTCCTAATCCATTGTCTTTGTATTTTTAAAGGTTACAATCACTGACAATACAACGTAGTATCCCAAATCCTCTATGACATTGACTTGAATTAGATTTATTGGGAATACTAGATGTATCTTTTAAAGCGGGTCATTCACTCGGTCGTCTTGCTTATTTATGGTTGCCTAATTTATGATGAAAGACAATTATGTAAAGTATTTCGTCAGTACAACTTGGCGATTCACGACAATGCTTGGTCAAGAAATGCGGTTGAAATGTTGATCTCTTGTGTTATGTGTCTGATTCTTTACCTTTCAAACAGGCCTGTAGGATTGGTTGATCTGTGCAACGGGTCGGATGAAAGGCCTTTAAGTGTACGGACAGAGATCATTTTTTTCATTTTTCTTGTATTTCATACAACCTTCATTGTCAGTATGAACTTTATCACCAAAATAATTAGAAAGTACGTATTAATATGCATTCCATTAATAAAGTTAGTCGTCTTTGGACAAGTTTCTAATGCTTTTAATAATATGTTGGCTTGTAACCAATACATTAAAATCGTGTGCTCCATCTTGTAATAAAAAACAAGTTTTGTATGATCTGTATCTACTGTGTGCAAGCCAAACATTTCTTTACAAAACCTACACTTAGCTTTGGCTAATACCATCTAAACTGCACGTTTTACACATCGTCTTATAAACACCAAGCATACGTCGAATGCTACAAACAAGGTGAGGCGTTTTAATCATCCTAAACATCCATGTTACATAGCAGTAATAATAATAATTATAATAAACTATTACCAATTTGTCTGAGATATATTTATGGATTTATCAGAAGGTGCATTTATTCTATCATGCAAAATTTGTAAAACTAAACGTAATAAATACAAGCATTGCTTCTTAAAGGGTTTATCATATTCTTCTTAATCTTTCATATGAGTTGAGTATCATTGGGAAGTACTCATATGCCATGTCTACAATTTCTATTTTGTATGGCTTTGTTGTTGTTGTTGTTGTTTTTTTTTTTACATGTTTGTTGATTTTTCTTCCCTCTTTTAATAATGATTTTTTAAATAAATAATTTGTGTATATAATGACTTTCTTTTTTTGTTGATGAGTTTCTTTTTTTTAAATTATGATTTTCTTTTTTTCATAATGATTTTCTTTTTTTCATCATGATTTAATTTTTTAAAGAATTTTTTTTAATTTTTTAGATGAATTCTTGAAATAACAGTAAAATAAACTGTATAGACTGTAGGAAGTTTTAATGAAACTTGTACAAAGAATTATTGTATCGGAAAAGGGGCAGATTGGATCAGTGCAGCTCAAGTTATGAGCTCCACCTAGTTATATGACTTTCATACAATACAACGTTCAACCTAGAAAGGGACCCCGATTCTTTGCAGAGATTTTGTTTGAATCAATACTCATGTATGCATTTTGTAATAACGTTTATCTTTATGCAACGTTCTGACCAGGAAAAGGGGTCATTATTGATCATATAGTTGCACTTGAAAAGTATGGCTATATCAAGGGTTCNTTTCTTATTTCTTTCTTTCTTATCATTTTGTTTAAGAAGTTCAAGTTGGTTTACAAACAAAACAAATATACAATAAAACTAATGAAAACAATAAAAACCAAACTGTCTACCAAGAATCCATGTAGATATAGATACCGGTAATGTAGCATGCATCATGACATGGTGTTCTCTCTTTACTGACTAATACAAAAGTGAAAATTGACATTTACTACAGTGAACCTTATTTGAGCAGTTTCATATCAAAGCACATTTCTTAATTTAAGGCAGGGATCAACGCTAATTTCTTTTTGTTGGGGGTCCAGTGTAGTTTGGCCTATATGAACAGTACACGCATCGAGCCCTATGTGGAAATTCTGAAGTTCTGGGGGCCCGCACATAGATATTGGGCGCCCATGAATCCCAGGCGCCTTTATTATCGAGCCTTGGCTAAGGGCATTCTGAAGCTGACCAGCAGAAAGGAACAGTAAATTGCCAATTGGTCTACAACCAGTTGGTCTACTACCCAATTAGTCTATTCCCATATGGTCTAATAATCATTTTGTCTACTTATCATTTGGTCTAATCTCTAATGACTGTTTAGGCTAAAAGTCATTTGGTTCAATTAGACTACTTCCCATTTGGTCTATTGTGCATTTAGTCTAATTCCCAGTTTGTCTAATGCTCACTTTCTCTACCATCAATAAGGTCTAATAATCATTATTTATGATTAAATGATTGTTAGACCATGTGGATAGTAGACGTGCTGGGTGTAGACCATATGGGAATAGACCAAACGGTGCAACACGCTTAGGCCTTTCTGCCAACCAAATGACAATGTAGTTTCTTTTACTTCACCTCATTATTCCTAGTAGAACCATATTTCTCTTGAAGTTGTGTGGCTTCTCTTCTCTGGGTTTATGTCGGTAGAGACAGCAAGGGACATGCATCTTGATGAAGCCACAGACTGTTGTCATCATCATCTGTACCGAACCTATCAGAAATATATGAAAATATAAAAATCCTCTCTTGCAGAATACGGTGAGCAAGGAGATTCCGCCTAATGGCAAAGCATGTCATTTTAGCATGCAACCTGAACACAATTTTCAAAAAGTTCCTTGAAAAGCGGATGGATAATTTTTGTTTGGAAGAACAGACTAAATCGAGCCCCTCTTTGAGAAACAAACAAAAACATAAACTACAAGAATATATACTGAAGAATCAATACTCGATCCTGTTTTAACAGTGATTTTTTTTTTTTGAAAAAATTTTCATGCAAGCATAGTATTAGGAAGAAAAAAAAACTTCAAAGTGACATACATTCTTACATGTGCTCGTGCAAAGACTTGAGCAAAATTAAAGAAAAGAAAAGAGAAAAAGATTGATTATTGACTCACCTAACATTCCTGGGTTGCCACCTAGAGAACTGAGGATGTACTTATTGAGGAAGAGTGTGCAAAAACTGAAGAAATACCAAAGTAAGAGGTAAGTGATAGCGGTTCCCGTGAGTAGATTGTCCTGGGAATCTTTAGTCCTTTGTATACGGATTCCCTGAACTGGAATGGTTCGTTTGTCCTGGAGAGACTCCCTGTGAAATGACGACTGTCTCGTGACGGGCAGCTTGTGGTTCTTCGTAGTTGAATGTTCTTTGGAAGCAAAGGGGGAGGAGCTACTGTGAATCACGCCCTCGTCGTCCGAGAATGACACCACTGTGTCCGTTGAGGCTTTCTCCATCGGATGGTCAAAAGAGTTGGACTTTGCGAGGGCTTTCTTGAAAGCTCCGGTAGAGTTTGGCAGACTTCCGGAGAGCGATACGGAAGCCCCGTCCATCTGCCTTGCCCCCATGGTGGTATCGACATTGAGGGGCGCGCTGCTGCTGTTTTCTGTTGTTGAACGGGTTCGTATCCGTGACTGGATCTGGAAGGATTCAGGACCTCTGTGCCTGGCATCTGTCTCAAAGAATTTACCAGTGTTCTTGATATCTGCAGGGGAGACCAGTGGGCTCTTGGATCCCGGCTGGACCATGTCAAAGAGAGGACTTGAGGGCCCATGATGGCCAAGTTGATGATTCATTCTAAACGACTTCACATCAATATTTCCATCCTATAAGCACATGAAACTTCAGCTGATGATCTTAAAGCACTCAAGACTCCAAAAAAAGCCATAAAGTTTGTACAGGCCCTAAACCAGGCCAAAGCAACACTTTCGTTATCATATTGAAAGTGAAACCATTTGGAAAGTGAGCCTTGGCTGTTTGTTTAATCACAGAAGTTATTTATACTTTAGGACCTTAGCAACATGTTGACCTGTTCAATGATAAAACAAACATACAAAAATGAATTATTATGGCAATAACAAAAATACAAAATACTTCTTCAGCATGAATAACAACTGTAAAGTAGACTTGCAGCAAACAGCTGCTGATCTCTGACAATAATGGAAGAAGAACAAGAAGAAGAAGAATACAAAGAAGAAACAATTCATTTTCAAGCCAAAACAGATGATTTATCGATCTATGCAACACTCAAATCTACATCTAAGGAATCTTAACTTGCCAAGCCTTCGTCCTTACTTTATCATGGTAATGCTCATTCCAATTCAAGCCAATTCATATTGGCAGTTTGAGCATGAGCAGTTAAAGGTCATTGCAGACCAAATTGCGAAATTCATAGAGACAATTACTGGATAAGTGCTCATGAAAGTTATGTACATGTAATCATCATTCATTTATGCATAAGCAGTGCACTCCATGACACACAAGCTGAAGTATTCTTTAAAAAGGGGAAACAAAGGCTATTGTGAAAAATGAATTCCGTGTAATATAATATCCCCAGCTCAAAGTCTACTTTTACGAATTGTCCATCTTCCCAAGGATTTATCGTCCATAATGTAAAAGCCTCTGTGCTGCGTAAGTGTGACATGCATCATGGAACATCATCGCGGTATCTGTCCACGTAAAAGGGTAGCAATCTTTTCTTATGATGTGTGATTTGACAGCGTTTATCAGAATATCCTCGTTTATGTACATGATTCTTATTTTTGGACCAAGAACTGCATTTCTACTCCAGCATATCTGAAACTAGATCTAGAAATGTATGACATGCCTTGTCAGTCAAAATCTGTTGTTAGTAACATTAAGTAACATGCATGTNCCTTCCTCGAACGGGACAAAAAAAAGGAGAAAAAAGGGTGTCCTCTTACCCCTTGACCTTGGCGTATGTTGTGGGGGAAATCGTAATTACCTCAGTTTCTATGGTTGTCGTCATTATACTAGGACCAGTAAGAATAATGTCAAAATAACATAAGTTAGGAACCTAATAAACATAATAAATAAGCTCATAATTAAACTAAATGTTTGGAACATTAAACATGAAAATATAGGGAGGAAGAGTTGTCAATATAACTTCACCCCCCTCCCAGTGCTCTTTGAATTCTCACAGTGACTGTGGTAATATTTAACCTTAACTGCATTATGTAATTTTGTTTTATTAACCTGCTTATAGCAATTGTATTGAACATCTAAGTTATATATAACTCGGAATTGTCAAAAGGCGTACACTTCACCACTTGATAATTTAGAATCATGAACCGAATGCATTGCTTTTTATTTGTTTAAATGTGCATAGATACATCCAATTTTGCCTTTAAGTTATGCGCTATACAAAATTGTTTAATTATTATTCTACCAAAAATACCTTTAAACGTAGACGTTTGGATTTGATTACCCGGTCAAGACTCAAGACCTGTTTATCTTGAATAATAATCAAATTAAAATATCTCTGTTGCATAAACACTTTTGCCCAACGAAATTCAAATATTATCTTGCTTACCCCAATACGTAGAATAATTGCAACACTTTGACTTATATTTGATAAATACAGTCTATATCTTCTCAGAACTCTATTGATTTTTCTATTCCAAACCATATCAAAATGAAAATCAAAGTACAGTTGACCTTTACAAGCTGTATATTCTGGTTGAAACATAATTGGATTTGTGGATAATGAAACAATACGATCATGTTTCAGTATTCCATACCCTGTCATGTTAATGTCCGGAAGATCTTCACTTTCCTCATTCGGACAGGACAGGAAAACACATACGCAAATATTTCATGCATATGAATATCTCACATTGAAATTTTCAAATGTCACTCAGTCACTAAAAGGTTGACTAATATCGAGTATTGCCTCCACCTGACACGGATAAGTGCTTTTGGAATATTCCCCTTGTTTTTACATTTCTTCATGGATTATTTTTCTTCCATTAGTTATTGGTCTCGTGGGTTGACAGTATCGTTGGAAAAAAATATTAAATTGTTTTATCAGTCTCATCGACCTTCTTTGGGAAATGTATTCTTTCTCTATTTTCATATGTATTTTATTTGTGTTGGTTGGGACCTTTTTAAAATATGTCGTTGGCTAACTGTCTGATATGCTTCTTTTTTTTTCTTTTTTTCTTTNTAGTAGACCTCTCTAAACTAGTCTAAGTTAATAAAAATAAAACTTTGAAGAAGAAAAGAATTTCCAAAGGAATTAACATTTGAGTCAGGTTCAGACAATACAATTAAAGCATAATAATGAATAAAGGCCTAAATCTGGACACAAGCATCTTCTATTCATATGTGCCGCATCCACTAAGGAACGGCTATTGTTTACGTGGCGCATCTTTTTTCACACGTTATCCGGCCGCTGCCTCAGCCTCAGCTCTTCAATGCAAGAAGCAGCTGGCTGCCAGATCAGACTTGTCCACAAACACACGGGGACATCTCCCGCCTGCACAGAGGGTACAATAGACGTGGAGAAACAATGCTGAAGTCAGCAATCCAACTCGACTCTGGTTTTTTGGTGACTTAAAAGGCTTCAAAACACCATTATCGCATTAGCACATACTTAAATATCGAATTACATTTAATAACGTAACAATCACTTATACTTACGAAGTGGCTAAGTAGTACAACAAAACCATGACCTAGCGAAAAGTAGTCTTTCGATCACAGTTTTAATCTGATGGAAAATAATATGAATGACAGGCTTGTTAGTCTTTACACGAGCCTCGGTTTAAAATGATAATGTGAAAGTGTGCGATTTCACAGGAGTTTGGTTTTTTTAATCTTATGAAAATATATATGCCTACAAATGCAAAATGTTAATATTCATATCTACATATAAAACTGAATTTAAAGGTAAAATTTAAATAAAATATAGTCAACAATCTAAACAAGAAACTTATGTGATTAGAGTAAGACTACCACTAGTAAAACGATGTTTAGATTTTGTTATCTCTCCCCGGATCTTATCAGTTCTATTTTTCTCGCTATCCCGCTCTATATTCTTGACATTTTTTTAAAGGACTTTTTCTTCTTCTTCTTCCTTCTTCTTCTCCATCATCTTCTTCTTTTTCTTCCTCATCTTTTTATTCCTTCTCTACTTCTTCTTCTTCTACATATCTTCTTCATCTTCTTCTCAGTTCCGAGTTCCAGGCTTAATTCTTCTTCTTCCTTGATTTTTTTAATCTCATCAGTACGTAGTTCTATTTTGCTCGATATCCCGCTCTATTCTTGACATTTTTGGGCGGAATTCTTCTCCTTCTTCTTCCTCTTCTTCCTTTTCTTCCTTCCTTCCTTCTTCTTCCTTCCCTTTCTTGCTTCTCCTTCTTCCCTCTTCTTATACTTCTTTTATCAGTCTTCCTTTGCAACCAAAATGTTCAATGGCTTTCAAATAGAAAGAATTACGTACGTATAGTAAATCAATACAATGAAACTTTGTAGAGTCTGATGCGTGATATATCTAAAGAACCAATGTGGTTGCCACAATCATATTATTACACATTAATAAATATATCAATGAAAGCTCACGAGTCGAAAATATTGCATAATGTTATGATTATGATTCTTCTTATTCTCCTCATTATTGTTCTTCTTTAATCTTTATTTCTTCTCATTTATTCTCACACTTATTTCTTCTGCTAGCGAGTCCTCCTCCTCTTTCTCACTTCTTGTTCTTCTTCACTCGTCCTTCCCGCGCCTCCTTTCATCTTTTTCCACCTCATCCCTCCCTCCTCCCCCTCCTCTCTAACTTCCTCTTTCTCTCTCCTTCTCTATCTAGCTTCCTCTCTCTCTCTCTCTCTCTCTTTCTCTCTCTCTCTCTCTTTCTCTCTCTCTTTCTCTCTCTCTAGCTTCCTCTCTTTCTCTCTCTCCCTCTCTCTCTCTCTCACTCTCTCTCTCTCTCTCTCTCTCTCTCTCTCTCTCTCTCTCAAAGTCATTTTTTAATTGATGTATCAGGTACTATCTAGGAGAGGGCCACTCACTAGAAGGATCAATATTCATATAAAATCAAAAACGTACTTTCAACAAACTCATTGTATAAACTAATCTTTTTCATGAATAAAACCTCTTTATTGCTTCAGAAAACAAATATATATGAACAATCCTCAAATTTACAAAATAAATAGTATATGGACATTATGTACATTTCCAGTTTGGCACAAATAAATGTCATCTGTAAATTTTATAACAACTTTATCTTATTCTTATCTTATCTCAAGACACATTGCTGCTTACAGCTTCCAATGTAAATCACACTAGCATATTTCATGCCGTAATACATGCACAGAAAAAGAGCTACTTTGATATAGCATATAAGTATATTACATTCAAGCAGCATTCATATTTGCATACCTTTGCAGTGATGTTAAAATAAATCAACAAGGATATTTCAGTAATCTTAAAGTTTGTGAGCCTTATATGTATGGTTGATGAATACAAATGGTTAAACGGGTATGAAAGAAGTATACACCATACTTTGAAAGAAAAAGAAGAAAAAAGTAATTTAAACAGGTAATCGCATATGATATGAAATATTTTGTATGACAGACTGTGTAACATAAATGATATTCAATTACTGTTTGGAAATATGTATATGTTTTGATAGTATTCCTCTTAGTAAGGAAACCATCTTGACATCAAGCAGGTGATGAGAAGACTTCTAATCACACCAAAGCAGGGGGGTGTTTCACAAAGATCCTAAGTTGAACTTATCTCTAAGTTGGACTTAAACATTATGGAAAGCCTATTAGCATCTAGTGAAAATATTTTGCAAAAGTTATTTTAAAATGCATAAAATCTTGATTCAAATCATTCATATTTTCTATTATCAAGGAGATTTCATGTTCTTGATGTGGAATTAATAAAAAGTCTAAAATACTTGAATTTTTGCTTTTGAACATATTTTATTTTAAGGCTACAATTGGCTCTCTATAATATTCAAGTCCAACTTAGAGATAAGTTAGACTTGGGATCTTTGTGAAACAACCCCAGGCAAGTAAAATACTACAAAACATGCATAGTGTAAGGCAAAAAGGCTGCATAAGAGATAAACAGTGCTGAAAGATCCGAGCATCTGAAGAATTATCGGTGGAATACAATTACAAATTATAGAATGCATAGAATGTTGGTTTGGCACCATATACTATTATCATCTATATAAGGCTACCAAGAGATACAATATATTGGTGTATTTAATATCTTTAGCGCAGTACCCGGATGGCAAATCAATATTGTTTTTGTATTGCTCCGTCATCCGGGAACTTCAATGGTCGATACAATTTTGCTAGATTATCGGGTCAAATTTTGTTATTCCACTAGTCAGCATGATATAGATAATATTAGTAATATTGTATGGCTTTGTTTTTGTGTAATGCTATGTAAATATTGCTCTCGCAATGGCAATATTGGACTCATCTCCGACTTGTCCAACATTGTCATAGCTCAAGCAATATATTCTCGTATCCCACTTAAAGCCATCCAATAGTATATACATATTTCCTTTTCTCCTAAATATTTGTAATTCATGTATTGTAAGTAAATAATGATATACAGAATCTTGAAATGTTTTTTTTTTTTTTAATCATTATCATCCAATAACCATGGGATTGGAAAACTTCAGACTTTGTATTGCCACAGCTTCGTATATGGCAGCTTCTTCTGTGTATCACAAATCTGTAACAGTGTACTTTTAATCAAACACCGCAGAGCACCATAATAAAGGCTTTTTACAGCTGTAAAAATTGTGTATCAACAAGAAATACACCTACTGGGTTGTATTCTCGAAAGCGGACTAACTTTAGTCCATGGTTTAATCCACCGACTAAGTATGAAATGTCAAGTGTCCATATGAAAATGTTTTTGAATAATTTCATACGACTCTAAATCAAAATAAAATGTGATAACATAATTTTTTTTAAAAACAAAATAACTTTGATTTAATTATATTATGGTAATTTAGGGGCATATCAAATTATTCAAAAATATATTCATATGGACACTTGTCATTCCATACTTAATCAGTGGATTAAACCATGGACTAAAGTTAGTCCAATTTCGAGAATACCATCCACTGAATCTAAGATATAAAATCACTAACCACTATCACAAACATCATCATTAAGGCCTTGTATTGCTGTAGGATCGGTCTAACTCGAGAGTCAATTCTTCCACTAATTCAGCACTAGTGTTCTGCAAGAAAGGGAGAGGGAGAGAGAAAAAGAAGTACAGAGATGTCAATGCTAAGAGAAATGTTCATGGACCAGCCACTAAAACCATGCAGTATGTGGGTTGACCCTAGCTCACATTACCAGACAATTTGTACACACCTTACATACCAGGAGCCCCCCCCCCCCACACAACATTGAATCTTGCATATAGTAATATTAAGTACACAGGAAAAATGTCCCCCCCCCCCCACCCCAACACAATAATAATACACACAAAATATCAACACATACACATGTCGTGGGTTTGATCCCCAACATGGCATTTATGTGCTTCACCAAGGCATTTTATATATACTGCTGCTCTCAACCCACGTGTTAAATGGATATCTCCTTAGATGCAAAAGTCAATGTAGTGGGCTTAGCATTGTGACTGTCTGTAAACTAGCATCTGGTTAGAATGTTCCCCAGGGAGTGGAGAATTTGCATACATTGTGAACAGGCAAGCCATGAATCTGATAATAATATTTCTGTAAAGCATTTAGAGGCATCATAGATACACTGGGCAATATACAAACCCAAAATATTGTAACTTTTATTTTTTTACGATCAGAACAAGTGATGCCTTACTAGTAATTTCTGCATCTTCTGATCTGCATAAGTTGCGTGATCCCTCTCTGCTTGTACTCGCATGGCAAGATTGTGCATCTGAGTCTTGGTCTCAAGTTGGTCAACCTCAGCTTGGTTAGCTAACTGATTTAGAGCTTGACGACTGGCCTGGAATACAACAATAAAATATGATAAAAATATTGGTCAATGTTCATTATTGTAATAAAAAGAACTGAATGAATATCTCCCTCTCTCTCTCTGGTTGTATGGTATGATTGTGGTTGGTGGTGGTGGTTGTTATTTCACCTGACTGCTAAAAAAAGCATAAATTAAATGCTTGTTAGTAAGCAACCAGAGGACTGACGGCTTTAGGTCCTCTCAGAGAGACCTGGTACGAGGATTAATGCCTTACCAAAGGGCACTAGCGCATCGACTTGGTTTTTGAACCCGGGTCACCGGATAACGAAACCACTGCTCTACCAACTTTTCTTTTTTGGATGAATTACGCCCCGTCTTACAAACAGGGGGGAGTGATTCACATTGACTGCAGCTTCATATCAATCACAACTCTGTAAAAATGAGATAAGAGTTACCCGTGATGATGAGGAGAAGGGAATCATTGCAAACTTTAAAAGCAAACATGCAACAGCACCATCGCCCCTTTGGCAGGACATTAATCTATATTTGCCACACTCAAACCAGGTGAGGTAAATGGTTAGCTGGCAGGAATTAATTCCTTGAAATGCTAGAGCACCATAATGACAACCATGCTGTAGACAAGGTGATAATTGTGGAGCACCTGGGGGGCATTTCACAAAACTTATCATCTGTGACAAATGACAGTTTTTGTTATAAGCAACTGAAATCCTTGCTTCTGATTGGTCATCAGCAGATTTGTCACTGATTTTTATCATTTGTCATTGAAAAAAGGCTTTGTGAAAAAGGTCAATAGAGTGTCAAATCTGGCAGAAACAAGGTTATAAAAGAACCCAGTATTATTATTATTCATTATTATTGTTTCAGATGATAGACTTGAGATCCCCTTACCCTGATCATCTCTTCGGCTTTCTTAGTCTGGGACTCAGACTTCTGTCTCTCATGGGAGAGCTCCCTCTGTTGTTCCGCAGCCGTCCGTTCCAGCAGGGCCTGTTTCTTTTTTGTTTCGCTCAGAGCTTTTTGGAGACTGCTGTAACGAGACTGGAACCAGTCATGGGCCTCCTGCAGGTGGTTGGAAATCTTAACAAAGAAAAAATGGAAATTGTAATTAAAAAAACAGTAATTAAGTAGCGTATTCAATAAAATGATTAAAATGAAATACATTCCAACCTGTTGTTGTTGTTGGTTGGATTTATGGCGTTCAGTCAAATTTGACTATTTATGCCTAGTCTAGTTCTGAGCCCTGTCGAGGTAGTCGAGTTGTGATATTATTCCTGGCTCTGAAACTCTGTGCATCTGTGCTTCGCTGGTCCATTGCTGTCTTAGTGGCCACCTGTCTATACTGATCACAGATATTAGTTTCCTCAAGATGAACATGCGTGTCAAAGAACCTGTCTTTAAAGGCCACTCTCTGTGTTTCCCTTGGGTGGCCTTCACAGAGTATGCAAATAAATGATTGAAATGAAATACATTCAAACCTGTCTGAGTGGCCACCTGTCTATAAAGGCCAACTGTCTATACTGGTCACAGATATTGGCTCCCTCAAGATGAAAATGCGTGTCACAGAACCTGTCTATTAAGGCCACCTGTTTTCAGTGGCCACGTTCTGTGTTTCCCTTGGTTTGACAGTATAATAAACAGGTTTGACTGTACATGTACATAAGTTTTCTCATGCATATAGGTGGATCTAGAGTCTAGACTGAAACATTCAGTCTCTTGTATCAACCATTGTGCCACCGAGACTAAATCTGATGAACTTTATATCTTTTTTTCATATCTTAGATATCCATGTTAGGAATCCATGGTTACAATTTTTCTTTAAATGGAGACACACTTTTGGATAGATTGTGGCCAAAATTATGAGTTTAACCCTCTGTGATGCAAGAGACATGGGGGTAGGAACCGTTTGTGTACGGGAAAGGTTGACGTATCAGTTTTATTAAAGAATTACCCATACCACACAGTTGTTTCTGTCTAAGGTGATTGCCCCCTGCCCTCCCCCCNGTTCTCTCCTCTGTTTCTCTCAGTTTTTTCTTTAGCTTGGCATTTTCTTTCTGGATACGACTGGCCTTCTCTGCATCCTTTTCCAGCTTTCGAACTTTATCTCTATGAGGACACAATAACATTTAAGATGTTACTTCCTAAACCAATATTTATTGTGTAGCCCATTTTATCAAACTTTGTCTCCAAATCAGCCGTTTAAAAATCAAAGAAAATTTATCCTAGATTCTTGATAAATATTTTTCCCTGAAACCTAATATTAGCTTTAAACATTTTTTTTAACAATTGCACAATCCAACCCAATGGGACAGTTTATTTTTGTTTTTTATAGCAATATTACAAACTATTTTGAAACCGATATCATGCTCTAAAATGATGGGTGTCACACACATACACATTCAATTCACATAGGCTCCCCCTCCCCCTTCCCCCTGGGAACAAACAATCTCTACCTTGACTGATAAGATTCTTCTTTCTGTATCTCAGAAAGACTCCCCAGCTCTCTCTGCAGTCCTGACATCTGGTCCATGAAGCTAGCGATGGTCCTGGACTGGTCCCGATTCTTGGCAGCATACTCGGTCTTCGTCTGTTCCATCTCTTTCAGCTGGTCCTGGATCTGGAGCAGTTTGGCTTCCAGGTCCTTGTTGGCCCTCTGGGTGTTCCTGAACTGGTCCAGCTGGGTCTTTTGACTGGCAAGCTTGATCTGCAGAAAAATGAAAATAAGAACCCAATAATTGCTCATTCACATTTACTGACTTTTCCACGCTGGACCTTTTGAGCCAGTGTTACTTTTTCTGAGTCGCCTTAAATCTTGGGTGAATTTGTACGAAACACAAATTACTCTATAATTTACTTTGAGTTTAGAGTGCTCATGTTCCAGGTCCTTTAGTTTACTAAACAGTTCGTTGTTCTCTTTGGCTAGCTCCTCAGCTCTGGAACTTGAGTCTGTATGAATTTGTCTGAGTTTCCTAAACTCTAATGTTCTCCAGTCTGTTAAGGAGTTATTTTGTTTTTGTTGCACTCTCTCTCTCTCATTCTGTTTTGCTTGCTTAGCTCTCCAGCTCTGGAGTTTTAGTCTGTATGAGTTTGCTCAACTCAAATTGAACAGCTAAGAAAATTGGAATGGCCCATAGACTTACCTTGAGTTTGGAGTGCTTCTGTTCCATATCATCTAGTTTGCTCAAGATTTCCTTGTTCTCTTTAGCTAGCTTCTCAGCTCTGGACTTTGAGTCTGTATGAATTTGTCTGAGTTCACTCAACTCAAGGGTGAGTTTCTTTTGATTGATGTCTCGAGTTGATTTCAGTTGTTGCTTGAGTGACTCAACCTTTCCTGCTAACTCTTCTTTGATCCGATGGGATTCTTCCTTTTCATGTTGTCTGTAAGGGATATATAGTTATTAATTAGTAGTTATTAAAGATAAAAGTGAGTTCTGGTAATGCGATTGCATTGTGAAAGAAACGGTGTGGAATCGACCAGAAAAGGTTGATCATCTAGCATATAAGAATTTGTGTGTATTGCAAGGTTCTGGAATCATCAAAATGATA